>CM033635.1:272500-475000 GCA_019453435.1 Rhinogobius similis | reverse complement strand
TCCAACGTCACAAAAACGACACAAAAATAAGAACGAAGTAAAAATAAATAAATTAAATAAATAAAGTTTGTACAATAACAGAGCCTCCGCTGTGACGGAGACAAAGGGTTTGACCTGGACCGACTGTCTTTGTCCAGAACCGGAGGAAACGTGTGAATGTTCCGTTAAAAGTCCCGCGGATCAGGACACGACGATTAAGACGTAAACAAAGCGGAATCAACGGCAGCGCTAACGTTAGCTTTAGCTTATTGTGAAAATAAATACTATTGTAATATTTCGGACCAATAACAGCGGCTTCAGCGACACAAAGCGGAGCCGCGACACATTCGGCTCTGACCCGCGGACACGGCGTTTATTCTGCGCGGAGCTCCGGCTCATAACAATAGCCCGATGCTAACAACATGCTAACGATGCTAGCGCGCTTCTGCTCGGACAAAAGCCGCACCAAGGACACATAAAGCCGGGGTCCCGAGGCCGAGCAGCCGCGGCGTGAGTCCCGGGGCAGGTGTCAGTGTCCCGGGGCGGAGGTCAGAGCGGGGCCGCGGGGGTTCACGCGCATGTCCGGGCTCCGGCGGTGCGCTTAGCTGTTAGCGTTAGCCTTTAGCTCCGAGTCAGAACAACAGAACAGCTGCAGCAGAGAGCCCGCCCCCAGAGCGCACGCCCCGCCCCCAGAGCTCAGACCCCGCCCACAGAGCTCACGCCCCGCCCAAAGAGCTCAGACCCCGCCCACAGAGCTCACGCCCCGCCCACTCGAGTGTGTTCAGGCTCTAAACGCTTTTATTTTATCCCGTTTTTTCTTCTTTCTGTGCATTTATTTGTACTTTTATAAATCTATCGACAGTGTTTTAGAGGAGGCCCAGAGAGGAGGCCCAGAGAGGAGGCCCAGAGAGGAGGCCCAGAGAGGAGGCCCAGAGAGGAGGCCCAGAGAGGAGGCCCAGAGAGGAGGCCCAGAGAGGAGGCCCAGAGAGGCAGAGGAGGCCCAGAGAGGAGGCCCAGAGAGGCAGAGGAGGCCCAGAGAGGAGGCCCAGAGAGGAGGCCCAGAGAGGCAGAGAGGAGGCCCAGGTCCCTGGTCTGGTCCTGATCCCGGTCTCCGGTCTCTAGTCCGGTCTGAGACCTGGTCCTGGTCCGGTCTCTGGTGGATCTGGTTGAACTGGAACGACACCTTTGACTTGATTAAAAACATAAGCCACGCCCACATTCCGCCTCGTTATGAAACTCAAAATGGTCACGTGACACATTTAGAGACAAAAATAATCTTTATTCTTTTATTCACAACTTTTTAGAAACATCTTTACACTAAAATGTATAAAATCTAAATCTGCTTCAGAAACTGCACCAGAGAACGCCCGGCTCTGATTGGCTCGTCTCCCTCTCTCTCTCTCAGTTGATTGGCTCGTAGGTCGAGGGGGCGGCGCCAGACAGTTTGCGGACGCAGATCCAGGCTCCGCCCACGAGCAGCAGCACCAGCGGCGTCCCGAGTCCCACGGCCAAGATGGACCAGACCAAGACCGAGAACGAGTCCAGAGGAGGCTCCCCCACCCCGACCAGAAGAGTCCTGAGGAGGAGCAGAGGAAGAGCGGGTTTAGAGCAGAGGAGGAGCAGAGGAGGAGCAGAGGAGGAGCAGAGGAAGAGCAGAGGAGGAGCAGAGGAAGAGCAGAGGAGGAGCAGAGGAAGAGCAGAGGAGGAGCAGAGGAAGAGCAGAGGAAGAGCAGAGGAAGAGCAGAGGAGGAGCAGAGGAAGAGCAGAGGAGGAGCAGAGGAAGAGCAGAGGAAGAGCAGAGGAGGAGCAGAGGAGGAGCAGAGGAAGAGCGGGTTTAGACCAGAGGAGGAGCAGAGGAGGAGCAGAGGAGGAGCAGAGGAGGAGCAGAGGAAGAGCAGAGGAAGAGCAGAGGAGGAGCAGAGGAGGAGCAGAGGAGGAGCAGAGGAAGAGCGGGTTTAGAGCAGAGGAGGAGCAGAGGAGGAGCAGAGGAGGAGCAGAGGAAGAGCAGAGGAAGAGCAGAGGAAGAGCAGAGGAGGAGCAGAGGAAGAGCGGGTTTAGAGCAGAGGAGGAGCAGAGGAGGAGCAGAGGAGGAGCAGAGGAGGAGCAGAGGAAGAGCAGAGGAGGAGCAGAGGAGGAGCAGAGGAGGAGCAGAGGAAGAGCAGAGGAAGAGCAGAGGAGGACCAGGTTTTAGACCAGAGGAAGAGCAGAGGAAGAGCAGAGGAAGAGCAGAGGAGGAGCAGAGGAAGAGCGGGTTTAGACCAGAGGAAGAGCAGAGGAGGAGCAGAGGAGGAGCAGAGGAGGAGCAGAGGAAGAGCAGAGGAAGAGCAGAGGAGGAGCAGAGGAAGAGCAGAGGAAGAGCAGAGGAGGAGCAGAGGAAGAGCAGAGGAGGAGCAGAGGAGGAGCAGAGGAGGAGCAGAGGAAGAGCAGAGGAGGAGCAGAGGAGGAGCAGAGGAAGAGCAGAGGAGGAGCAGAGGAGGAGCAGAGGAAGAGCAGAGGAGGCGCAGGGGAGGAGCAGAGGAGGAGCAGAGGAAGAGCGGGTTTAGAGCAGAGGAGGAGCAGAGGAGGAGCAGAGGAGGAGCAGAGGAGGAGCAGAGGAAGAGCAGAGGAGGAGCAGACGAAGAGCAGACGAAGAGCAGAGGAGGAGCAGAGGAAGACCAGAGGAGGAGCGGGTTTAGACCAGAGGAAGAGCAGAGGAGGAGCAGAGGAGGAGCAGAGGAGGAGCAGAGGAGGAGCAGAGGAAGAGCAGAGGAAGAGCAGAGGAGGAGCAGAGGAAGAGCGGGTTTAGAGCAGAGGAGGAGCAGAGGAAGAGCAGAGGAGGAGCAGAGGAGGAGCAGAGGAGGAGCAGAGGAAGAGCGGGTTTAGAGCAGAGGAGGAGCAGAGGAGGAGCAGAGGAAGACCAGAGGAAGAGCAGAGGAGGACCAGAGGAAGAGCAGAGGAAGAGCAGAGGAGGAGCAGAGGAAGAGCAGAGGAAGAGCGGGTTTAGAGCAGAGGAGGAGCAGAGGAGGAGCAGAGGAAGAGCGGGTTTAGACCAGAGGAAGAGCAGAGGAGGAGCAGGGGAAGAGCAGAGGAGGAGCAGAGGAAGAGCAGAGGAAGAGCAGAGGAGGAGCAGAGGAAGAGCAGAGGAGGAGCAGAGGAGGAGCAGAGGAGCAGAGGAGGAGCAGAGGAAGAGCAGAGGAGGAGCAGAGGAGGAGCAGAGGAAGAGCAGAGGAGGAGGAGCAGAGGAGGAGCAGAGGAAGAGCAGAGGAGGAGCAGAGGAGCGAGGAAGAGCAGAGAGGAGGAGGAGCAGAGAGGAAGAGCAGAGGAGGAGCAGAGGAAGAGCAGAGAGGAGGAGGAGCAGAGGAGGAGCAGAGGAAGAGCAGAGGAAGAGCAGAGGAGAGGAGGAGCAGAGGAGCAGAGGAGCGGGTTTAGAGCAGAAAGCAGAGGAGCAGAGGAAGAGCAGAGGAAGAGCAGAGGAGGAGCAGAGGAAGAGCAGAGGAGGAGCAGAGGAAGAGCAGAGGAAGAGCAGAGGAAGAGCGGGTTTAGAGCAGAGGAGGAGCAGAGGAGGAGCAGAGGAGGAGCAGAGGAAGAGCAGAGGAAGAGCAGAGGAGGAGCAGAGGAAGAGCAGAGGAAGAGCAGAGGAAGAGCAGAGGAAGAGCAGAGGAGGAGCAGAGGAAGAGCAGAGGAGGAGCGGGTTTAGAGCAGAGGAGGAGCAGAGGAGGAGCAGAGGAGGAGCAGAGGAGGAGCAGAGGAAGAGCAGAGGAGGAGCAGAGGAAGAGCAGAGGAAGAGCAGAGGAAGAGCAGAGGAAGAGCGGGTTTAGAGCAGAGGAGGAGCAGAGGAGGAGCAGAGGAAGAGCAGAGGAAGAGCAGAGGAAGAGCAGAGGAAGAGCGGGTTTAGAGCAGAGGAAGAGCAGAGGAGGAGCAGAGGAAGAGCAGAGGAAGAGCAGAGGAAGAGCAGAGGAAGAGCGGGTTTAGAGCAGAGGAGGAGCAGAGGAGGAGCAGAGGAAGAGCAGAGGAAGAGCAGAGGAAGAGCAGAGGAAGAGCAGAGGAAGAGCGGGTTTAGAGCAGAGGAGGAGCAGAGGAGGAGCAGAGGAGGAGCAGAGGAAGAGCAGAGGAAGAGCAGAGGACCAGGGCCAGGGCCGGGGTCAGACCAGGACCAGGACCAGGATTAGACCAGGACCAGGATTAGACCAGGACCAGGACCAGGGCCAGGACCAGGACCAGGGCCGGGGTCAGACCAGGACCAGGACCAGGACCAGGATTAGACCAAGACCAGGACCAGGACCAGGATTAGACCAGGACCAGGATTAGACCAGGACCAGGGCCAGGACCAGGGCCGGGGTCAGACCAGGACCAGGACCAGGACCAGGGCCGGGATTAGACCAGGGCCAGGGCCAGGACCAGGACCAGGATTAGGACCAGGACCAGGACCAGGGCCAGGACCAGGGCCGGGATTAGACCAGGACCAGGGCCAGGACCAGGGCCGGGGTTAGACCAGGACCAGGACAAGACCAGGACCAGGGCCAGGGCCGGGGTCAGACCAGGACCAGGGCCGGGGTCAGACCAGGGCCAGGGCCGGGATTAGGACCAGGGCCAGGGCCGGGGTCAGACCAGGACCAGGACCAGGACCAGGATTAGACCAGGACCAGGATTAGACCAGGACCAGGATTAGACCAGGACCAGGACCAGGGCCAGGACCAGGACCAGGGCCGGGGTCAGACCAGGACCAGGACCAGGATTAGACCAAGACCAGGACCAGGATTAGACCAGGACCAGGATTAGACCAGGACCAGGGCCAGGACCAGGGCCGGGGTCAGACCAGGACCAGGACCAGGGCCGGGATTAGACCAGGGCCAGGGCCAGGACCAGGACCAGGATTAGGACCAGGACCAGGACCAGGGCCAGGACCAGGGCCGGGATTAGACCAGGACCAGGGCCAGGACCAGGGCCGGGGTTAGACCAGGACCAGGACAAGACCAGGACCAGGGCCAGGGCCGGGGTCAGACCAGGACCAGGGCCGGGGTCAGACCAGGGCCAGGGCCGGGATTAGGACCAGGGCCAGGGCCGGGGTCAGACCAGGACCAGGACCAGGATTAGACCAGGACCAGGATTAGACCAGGACCAGGACCAGACCAGGACCAGGACCAGACCAGGACCAGGACCGGACCAGGACCAGGACCGGACCAGGACCAGACCAGGACCAGGACCGGACCAGGACCAGGACCAGACCAGGACCAGGACCAGGACCAGGACCAGGACCAGGACCAGGACCAGGACCAGGACCAGGGCCAGGACCAGACCAGGACCAGGACCAGGACCAGGACCAGGACTATTCCAGATATAAAGTGTCAAACTGACCGTTGCTGATCCCAGACACGTAGATGTTTTCATCTCTTTGAGACGCAGCGACGAGACCTGAAGCAGAACACAAGAGCTTCAGACAAACAACAACAAACAACAACAACAAACAAACAACAACAAACAACAACAACAAACAAAAACAAACAACAACAACAAACAAACAACAACAAACACAAACAAACAACAACAAACAAACAACAAACAAAGACTGATTCTCAAAGGTCACTCTGATCAGGTGTAATGTGTAAAGTGACAAGAACGTCCTGAACGTGCTCTGACTTCATGGGTTCACATCCCAGCCTCTGCTCCTGGTTGTGTTAAATGTGAGTCTCATTCATTAAACACAAAGTCACCTGAGAGCAGCAGGTGCAGCAGGTGCAGCCCTGTCGACCCCCACATGGTTCAGAGAAAATCAGACGAGTCCAGGGGCGTCAGCAGGACCTCCACATCCGACCGGGACGTCCTCCACCAGCAGCAGGCCCCAGCAGACACTGTCCTCAGGGGTGTCCGGGCCCTAAACTGTCCTCAGAGGTGTCCCAGGCCCTAAAGTGTGGCCCTAAACCGTCCTCAGAGGTGTCCCAGGCCCTAAACTGTCCTCAGAGGTGTCCCAGGCCCTAAACTGTCCTCAGGGACGTCCCGGGCCCTAAACTGTCCTCAGAGGTGTCCCAGGCCCTAAAGTGTGGCCCTAAACTGTCCTCAGAGGTGTCCCAGGCCCTAAACTGTCCTCAGAGGTGTCCCAGGCCCTAAACTGTCCTCAGAGGTGTCCCAGGCCCTAAACTGTCCTCAGGGACGTTCCGGGCCCTAAACTGTCCTCAGAGGTGTCCCGAGCCCTAAACTGTCCTCAGAGGTGTCCCGAGCCCTAAACTGTCCTCAGAGGTGTCCCGAGCCCTAAACTGTCCTCAGAGGTGTCCCGAGCCCTAAACTGTCCTCAGAGGTGTCCCGAGCCCTAAACTGTCCTCAGAGGTGTCCCAGGCCCTAAACTGTCCTCGGGGCGTCCCGGGCCTCTCAGATTCAGGTTTTTGTGTCAAATAAATATAGAAAATGACACAAAGTGATACTATTTTCGCTCTAATGAGAATCAAAAAGGTCCATTTCGCTTTAACTTTACATCCAACGTCACAAAAACGACACAAAAATAAGAACGAAGTAAAAATAAATAAATTAAATAAATAAAGTTTGTACAATAACAGAGCCTCCGCTGTGACGGAGACAAAGGGTTTGACCTGGACCGACTGTCTTTGTCCAGAACCGGAGGAAACGTCTGAATGTTCCGTTAAAAGTCCCGCGGATCAGGACACGACGATTAAGACGTAAACAAAGCGGAATCAACGGCAGCGCTAACGTTAGCTTTAGCTTATTGTGAAAATAAATACTATTGTAATATTTCGGACAAATAACAGCGGCTTCAGCGACACAAAGCGAAGCCGCGACACATTCGGCTCTGACCCGCGGACACGGCGTTTATTCTGCGCGGAGCTCCGGCTCATCACAATAGCCCGATGCTAACAACATGCTAACGATGCTAGCGCGCTTCTGCTCGGACAAAAGCCGCACCAAGGACACATAAAGCCGGGGTCCCGAGGCCGAGCAGCCGCGGCGTGAGTCCCGGGGCAGGTGTCAGTGTCCCGGGGCGGAGGTCAGAGCGGGGCCGCGGGGGTTCACGCGCATGTCCGGGCTCCGGCGGTGCGCTTAGCTGTTAGCGTTAGCCTTTAGCTCCGAGTCAGAACAACAGAACAGCTGCAGCAGAGAGCCCGCCCCCAGAGCTCACGCCCCGCCCCCAGACCTCACGCCCCGCCCACAGACCTCACGCCCCGCCCACAGACCTCACGCCCCGCCCACTCGAGTGTGTTCAGGCTCTAAACGCTTTTATTTTATCCCGTTTTTTCTTCTTTCTGTGCATTTATTTGTACTTTTATAAATCTATCGACAGTGTTTTAGAGAGGAGGCCCAGAGAGGAGGCCCAGAGAGGAGGCCCAGAGAGGCAGAGAGGAGGCCCAGAGAGGAGGCCCAGAGAGGAGGCCCAGAGAGGAGGCCCAGAGAGGAGGCCCAGAGAGGAGGCCCAGAGAGGCAGAGAGGAGGCAGAGGAGGCCCAGAGAGGCAGAGAGGAGGCAGAGGAGGCCCAGAGAGGCAGAGAGGAGGCCCAGAGAGGAGGCCCAGAGAGGAGGCCCAGAGAGGAGGCCCAGAGAGGCAGAGGAGGCCCAGAGAGGAGGCCCAGAGAGGCAGAGGAGGCCCAGAGAGGAGGCCCAGAGAGGAGACCCAGAGAGGCAGAGAGGAGGCCCAGGTCCCTGGTCTGGTCCTGATCCCGGTCTCCGGTCTCTAGTCCGGTCTGAGACCTGGTCCTGGTCCGGTCTCTGGTGGATCTGGTTGAACTGGAACGACACCTTTGACTTGATTAAAAACATAAGCCACGCCCACATTCCGCCTCGTTATGAAACTCAAAATGGTCACGTGACACATTTAGAGACAAAAATAATCTTTATTCTTTTATTCACAACTTTACACTAAAATGTATAAAATCTGCTTCAGAAACTGCACCAGAGAACGCCCGGCTCTGATTGGCTCGTCTCCCTCTCTCTCTCTCAGTTGATTGGCTCGTAGGTCGAGGGGGCGGTGCTAGACAGTTTGCGGACGCAGATCCAGGCTCCGCCCACGAGCAGCAGCACCAGCGGCGTCCCGAGTCCCACGGCCAAGATGGACCAGACCAAGACCGAGAACGAGTCCAGAGGAGGCTCCCCCACCCCGACCAGAAGAGTCCTGAGGAGGAGCAGAGGAAGAGCGGGTTTAGAGCAGAGGAGGAGCAGAGGAGGAGCAGAGGAGGAGCAGAGGAGGAGCAGGGGAAGAGCAGAGGAAGAGCGGGTTTAGAGCAGAGGAGGAGCAGAGGAGGAGCAGAGGAGGAGCAGAGGAGGAGCAGGGGAAGAGCAGAGGAAGAGCGGGTTTAGAGCAGAGGAGGAGCAGAGGAGGAGCAGAGGAGGAGCAGAGGAAGAGCAGAGGAGGAGCAGAGGAAGAGCAGAGGAGGAGCAGAGGAAGAGCGGGTTTAGAGCAGAGGAGGAGCAGAGGAGGAGCAGAGGAAGAGCAGAGGAAGAGCAGAGGAGGAGCAGAGGAAGAGCAGAGGAGGAGCAGAGGAAGAGCAGAGGAAGAGCAGAGGAGGAGCAGAGGAGGAGCAGAGGAAGAGCGGGTTTAGACCAGAGGAGGAGCAGAGGAGGAGCAGAGGAGGAGCAGAGGAGGAGCAGAGGAGGAGCAGAGGAAGAGCAGAGGAGGAGCAGAGGAGGAGCGGGGCAGGAGCAGAGGAGGAGCAGAGGAAGAGCGGGTTTAGAGCAGAGGAGGAGCAGAGGAGGAGCAGAGGAGGAGCAGAGGAAGAGCAGAGGAAGAGCAGAGGAGGAGCAGAGGAAGAGCGGGTTTAGAGCAGAGGAGGAGCAGGGGAGGAGCAGAGGAGGAGCAGAGGAGGAGCAGAGGAAGAGCAGAGGAAGAGCAGAGGAGGAGCAGAGGAGGAGCAGAGGAGGAGCAGAGGGAGAGCAGAGGAAGAGCAGAGGAGGAGCAGGGTTTAGACCAGAGGAAGAGCAGAGGAAGAGCAGAGGAAGAGCAGAGGAGGAGCAGAGGAAGAGCGGGTTTAGACCAGAGGAAGAGCAGAGGAGGAGCAGGGGAGGAGCAGAGGAGGAGCAGGGGAAGAGCAGAGGAGGAGCAGAGGAAGAGCAGAGGAAGAGCAGAGGAGGAGCAGAGGAAGAGCAGAGGAGGAGCAGGGGAGGAGCAGAGGAGGAGCAGAGGAAGAGCAGAGGAGGAGCAGAGGAGGAGCAGAGGAAGAGCAGAGGAGGAGCAGAGGAGGAGCAGAGGAAGAGCAGAGAGGAAAGAGCAGAGGAGGAGGCGCAGGGGAGGAGCAGAGGAGGAGCAGAGGAAGAGCGGGTTTAGAGCAGAGGAGGAGCAGAGGATGAGCAGAGGAGGAGCAGAGGAGGAGCAGAGGAAGAGCAGAGGAGGAGCAGAGGAGCAGGGGAAGAGCAGAGGAGGAGCAGAGGAGGAGCAGAGGAGGAGCGGGTTTAGACCAGAGGAAGAGCAGAGGAGGAGCAGAGGAGGAGCAGAGGAGGAGCAGAGGAGGAGCAGAGGAAGAGCAGAGGAAGAGCAGAGGAGGAGCAGAGGAAGAGCGGGTTTAGAGCAGAGGAGGAGCAGAGGAAGAGCAGAGGAGGAGCAGAGGAGGAGCAGAGGAGGAGCAGAGGAAGAGCGGGTTTAGAGCAGAGGAGGAGCAGAGGAGGAGCAGAGGAGGAGCAGGGGAAGACCAGAGGAAGAGCAGAGGAGGACCAGAGGAAGAGCAGAGGAAGAGCAGCGGAGGAGCAGAGGAAGAGCAGAGGAAGAGCGGGTTTAGAGCAGAGGAGGAGCAGAGGAGGAGCAGAGGAAGAGCGGGTTTAGACCAGAGGAAGAGCAGAGGAGGAGCAGGGGAAGAGCAGAGGAGGAGCAGAGGAAGAGCAGAGGAAGAGCAGAGGAGGAGCAGAGGAAGAGCAGAGGAGGAGCAGGGGAGGAGCAGAGGAGGAGCAGAGGAAGAGCAGAGGAGGAGCAAGAGGAGGGAGCAGAGGAAGAGCAGAGGAGGAGCAGAGGAGGAGCAGAGGAAGAGCAGAGGAGGAGCAGAGGAAGAGCAGAGGAGGAGCAGAGGAAGAGCAGAGGAGGAGCAGAGGAAGAGCAGAGGAGGAGCAGAGGAGGAGCAGAGGAAGAGCAGAGGAAGAGCAGAGGAGGAGCAGAGGAGGAGCGGGTTTAGAGCAGAGGAGGAGCAGAGGAAGAGCAGAGGAGGAGCAGAGGAAGAGCAGAGGAAGAGCAGAGGAGGAGCAGAGGAAGAGCAGAGGAGGAGCAGAGGAAGAGCAGAGGAAGAGCAGAGGAAGAGCGGGTTTAGAGCAGAGGAGGAGCAGAGGAGGAGCAGAGGAGGAGCAGAGGAAGAGCAGAGGAAGAGCAGAGGAAGAGCAGAGGAGGAGCAGAGGAAGAGCAGAGGAAGAGCAGAGGAAGAGCAGGGGAAGAGCAGAGGAGGCGCAGAGGAAGAGCAGAGGAGGAGCGGGTTTAGAGCAGAGGAGGAGCAGAGGAGGAGCAGAGGAGGAGCAGAGGAGGAGCAGAGGAAGAGCAGAGGAGGAGCAGAGGAAGAGCAGAGGAAGAGCAGAGGAAGAGCAGAGGAAGAGCGGGTTTAGAGCAGAGGAGGAGCAGAGGAGGAGCAGAGGAAGAGCAGAGGAAGAGCAGAGGAAGAGCAGAGGAAGAGCGGGTTTAGAGCAGAGGAAGAGCAGAGGAGGAGCAGAGGAAGAGCAGAGAGGAAGAGCAGAGGAAGAGCAGAGGAAGAGCGGGTTTAGAGCAGAGGAGGAGCAGAGGAGGAGCAGAGGAGGAGCAGAGGAAGAGCAGAGGAAGAGCAGAGGAAGAGCAGAGGAAGAGCAGAGGAAGAGCAGAGGAAGAGCGGGTTTAGAGCAGAGGAGGAGCAGAGGAAGAGCAGAGGAAGAGCAGAGGAGGAGCAGAGGAAGAGCAGAGGAGGAGCAGAGGAGGAGCAGAGGAAGAGCAGAGGAAGAGCAGAGGAGGAGCAGAGGAGGAGCAGGGGAAGAGCAGAGGAGGAGCAGAGGAGGAGCAGAGGAGGAGCAGAGGAAGAGCAGAGGAGGAGCAGAGGAAGAGCAGAGGAGGAGCAGAGGAAGAGCAGAGGAGGAGCAGAGGAAGAGCAGAGGAGGAGCAGAGGAAGAGCGGGTTTAGAGCAGAGGAAGAGCAGAGGAGGAGCAGAGGAGGAGCAGAGGAAGAGCGGGTTTAGAGCAGAGGAGGAGCAGAGGAGGAGCAGAGGAAGAGCAGAGGAGGAGCAGAGGAGGAGCAGAGGAGGAGCAGAGGAGGAGCAGAGGAAGAGCGGGTTTAGAGCAGAGGAGGAGCAGAGGAGGAGCAGAGGAAGAGCAGAGGAGGAGCAGAGGAAGAGCAGAGGAGGAGCAGAGGAAGAGCGGGTTTAGAGCAGAGGAGGAGCAGAGGAGGAGCAGAGGAAGAGCGGGTTTAGAGCAGAGGAGGAGCAGAGGAGGAGCAGAGGAGGAGCAGAGGAAGAGCAGAGGAAGGACAGAGGAGGAGCAGAGGAGGAGCAGAGGAAGAGCGGGTTTAGAGCAGAGGAGGAGCAGAGGAGGAGCAGAGGAGGAGCAGAGGAAGAGCAGAGGAGGAGCAGAGGAAGAGCAGAGGAGGAGCAGAGGAAGAGCAGAGGAAGAGCGGGTTTAGAGCAGAGGAGGAGCAGAGGAGGAGCAGGGGAGGAGCAGGGGAGGAGCAGAGGAGGAGCAGAGGAGGAGCAGAGGAGGAGCAGAGGAAGAGCAGAGGAGGCGCAGAGGAGGAGCAGAGGAGGAGCAGAGGAGGAGCAGAGGAAGAGCGGGTTTAGACCAGAGGAAGAGCAGAGGAGGAGCAGAGGAAGAGCAGACGAAGAGCAGACGAAGAGCAGAGGAAGAGCAGAGGAAGAGCAGAGGAAGAGCAGAGGAGGAGCAGAGGAGGAGCAGAGGAAGAGCAGAGGAGGAGCAGAGGAGGAGCAGAGGAAGAGCAGAGGAAGAGCAGAGGAGGAGCAGAGGAAGAGCAGAGGAAGAGCAGAGGAGGAGCAGAGGAGGAGCAGAGGAGGAGCAGAGGAAGACCAGAGGAAGAGCAGAGGAGGAGCAGAGGAGGAGCAGAGGAAGGGCAGAGGAGGAGCAGACGAGGAGCAGAGGAGGCGCAGAGGAAGAGCAGAGGAGGAGCGGGTTTAGACCAGAGGAAGAGCAGAGGAGGAGCAGAGGAGGAGCAGAGGAGGAGCAGAGGAAGAGCAGAGGAAGAGCAGAGGAAGAGCAGAGGAGGAGCGGGTTTAGACCAGAGGAAGAGCAGAGGAGGAGCGGAGGAAGAGCAGAGGAAGAGCAGAGGAGGAGCAGAGGAAGAGCAGAGGAAGAGCAGAGGAGGAGCAGAGGAGGAGCAGAGGAAGACCAGAGGAAGAGCAGAGGAGGAGCAGAGGAAGAGCAGAGGAAGAGCAGAGGAAGAGCAGAGGAGGAGCAGAGGAGGAGCAGAGGAGGAGCAGAGGAGGAGCAGGTTCGGTCTACGTTTGGTCCAGGTTCAGTCCTGGTTTAGTCCTTCTTTTGTCCTGGTTCTGGTTCTGGTCCTGGTCCTGGTCCAGGTCTGGTCCTGGTCCTGGTCTAGTCCTGGTCTGGTCCTGGTCCTGGTCCTGGTCTGGTCCTGGTCCTGGTCCTGGTCTGGTCCTGGTCTCTCTGGTCTTGGTCTGGTCCTGGTCTTGGTCCTGGTCCTGGTCCTGGTCTTGGTCCTCACCAGCTCAGGTAGTCTTTGTAGAAAGGTTCTCCGCTGAGGCCGAAGCTGATGTTGATGGCGGTCGTCGTCGTGTTGTTGCCGTAGAAACCGAAGACCAGGCCTGATGCGGTCGCCGTGGAGACCGGGTCCTGTCGCCGCGGAGGCCGGTGTCTGAGGGGCGTGGCCACCTCCAGCCTCGCCGTAGCAGCACGATACGCCACGGGCTTCCACTGCACGAAACCGGGACAAGGACCGGGACCGGGACCAGACCCAGGACCAGACCCAGGACCAAAGGAGCTGCAGAGCCACTGTGTGACCTGAGGGCAGCAGCAGAGGTGAGACTGAGGGCCCCGCACGGGACGTCCAGAGGGAGACAAGCAAGGACATAACTGCTAGCTCCACTTTAGCCGCTGTAACCGCTAGCTCCACTTTAGCCGCAGTAGCCGCTAGCTCCACTTTAGCCACTATAACCGCTAGCTCCACTTTAGCCACTATAACCGCTAGCTCCACTTTAGCCACTATAACCGCTAGCTCCACTTTAGCCGCTGTAACCGCTAGCTCCACTTTAGCTGCTATAACTGCTAGCCCCACTTTTGGCTATAACTTGGCTGCTAAAGCTTTAGCTGCTATAACTGCTAGCTGGCACTTTGACCGCTAAAATCCGAGCTGGCCTCTTGTGACAGCTGAGCCAAACCTTTTAGCTGGCCCAGCTGTGACCTCTAATCCCTTTGCTTCTGCATTTAGTAGCTCGCTTATAACCAGCCGAATGGCACTTTTGTCTGACTATAACTCTGAGCCCTCGCTTGGCAGTGCAGCTACACTATTTGCGCCTACTAACTGCCTTTGACTAAGCTGGCTAGCTACTTAAGCCGCCATAACCATCTGCTACTTTGGCTCCAGCTGTGACATCGCTAGCTCCACTTTTGGCAACTTGTAATCGCTGAGCTCCACTGCCAGCTGTGACTGCTGAGCTCCACTTTAGCCGCTATAACTGCTAGCTTCACTTTAGCCGCTGTAACCGCTAGCTCCACTTTAGCCGCTATATAACCGCTAGCTTCACTTTAGCCGCTGTAACCGCTAGCTCCACTTTAGCCGCTATATAACCGCTAGCTTCACTTTAGCCGCTATAACTGCTAGCTTCACTTTAGCCGCTATATAACCGCTAGCTTCACTTTAGCCGCTATATAACCGCTAGCTTCACTTTAGCCGCTGTAACTGCTAGCTCCACTTTAGCCGCTATAACTGCTAGCTCCACTTTAGTCTCTGGTCTGAACGCTGTACTAAGCCTTAACATGAGGCGAGGCGCCCTCACTGGTCAGTCTGTGGAACTGCAGCAGAGCGCACTGTAAAAACAAACTGTTCGACTGACAGGGGCCGACAGGGGCCGACAGGGCCTGACTCCCAGGTCCTTTGGGGCCCTTCCCTCTGCAGAGTGGGGGCCCCTCCGATAATGAACTGTGTTCAGAAACATTCGTGATGCTTTTTTATTATTATTCATTCATAGTTTTTCTGCTGTCAGGAGCGACAGGTGACTCTGGGCCTTAGGCAGGTGCACCCTGTCCAGGGGCCTCGCAGAAGTTTTTTCTTCTTAAAATTACAAACAAAACTAGAAACAGTTCTGACTGTGGGAGGGATATTGTACATTTTAAAAATATATACAATTTGGTATTTAAGCTCAGTTTTTGATGCTTGTTATGGCACACAACCTTTTGGCCCCGGGGGGCCTCAGAGGCCCCCCGGGGCTCCCACAGTGCCTCAGAGGCCCCCCGGGGCTCCCACAGTGCCTCAGAGGCCCCCCGGGGGCCCGTGGGGCCTGGGTGTGGTGGACCTGGACCTGGAGCTCGTACCGTGAAAATGGACGGCGTGAACTCGTCGTCGATGGAGCGCACTGATTGGACAGTGTCCAGAGGAGCCCCGCCCACCGCCGTCAACTCCAATAGGAAACGAGAGTGGGCGGTCCTCGCAGTCAGGCCGTCCAACCAGAACGTGAGCTGGGCGGAGTCAGGGTTGTGCAGGAGGCGGGGCCAGAGCGCGCTCCGTCCCCAATCCTCAAAGACGGACAACTGTCAATCAAACAGAGACGGTCACAAAACCTATAAACCTGGTTCAGTCCTGGTTTAGACCTGGTTCAGTCCTGGTTCAGTCCTGGTTCAGTCCTGGTTCGGTCCGGGTTCGGTCCGGGTTCAGACCAGGTTCAGTCCTGGTTCGGTCCGGGTTCGGTCCGGGTTCAGACCTGCACACAGATGGACCCGTTGCGCCCCCTGCTGGTCCCACACAGAGCTGCTGACAGGGTGGACAGGTTGAGTCTGGACCAAAGCAGGTTCTGGAGCTCGTCCGGAGGAAACAGGTCCGACCCTGGATCCGCCGTGTCGTTCACGTCGTCGTACTCCCAGAGCTGAGAGAGAGAGGGCCGTGAGGCTAACCAGGCTAACCAAGCTAACCAGGCTAACCAGGCTAAACAGGCTAACCAGGCTAAACAGGCTAAACAGGCTAACCAGGCTAACCAGGATTCGTCGATGTGACCCCTCATTGGTCCAGGTGTGGTTCATCGTAGAAAGGGTTTCAGGGTCGTCATCCGGACGTTGTTTGAAGATCGAGACGTTTCGACTTTTATCCGAAAGTCATTGTCAATCTGAGAGCTGGTCTGGGAGCTCAGGCTTATGCTGCTCTAAGTAGTGAGAGTCCTGCCCACAGGGAGGAGTCACTGAACGCCTGTCTTTGTTTGGAAAATTGTTTGTTTGTCCCTGGGACTTGATTAATTGGCCTGTCTTTGTTAGTTTAATAGTTGGCCCTGCCCAGTGTCACCTGTGGCTCAGGTCTATTATTGTCTTAGGTCTATTGTTCTATTGATGGCTGTAGCTCCCTCCTCACTGCTGATGACCTCATTAGCATTTGACTGGTCTGATCTGGACCAGGGTGTTAGGAGGCTCATAAATCTGAGCCAAATTAAATCTTAAGCCCCCATTCCTGTTTAGAGAAGGATTCTCTCTTTTGACAAAAATGTCCTCCTTTACTCCTCTTTCAAACCAGTTCTTCTTCTGCTCAATATCTTCACCTCACTGTCCTCAAACGAGTGGTTTGTGTCTTTTAGGTGCAGATGGACTGCACTTTGTGGTCCTGTGGAGGTCGATCTTCTGTGTTGGTACAGCCTTTTGTGCAGTGTCTGTTCCCAGACCAGCTCTCAGATTGACAATGACTTTTGGATAAAAGTCGAAACGTCTCGATCTTTAAACGGCGTCCGGATGACGACCCTGAAACCCTTTCTACCAGGCTAACCAGGCTAACCAGTCAACAGGAAACTACTTCCTGTTTGTCTTTTCCTGGGTTTATTTCCTTCAGACTCTTTATGTCAAACAAACAGCTGATGCTAACGTGCTTTACTCACTCGGGTGAAGACCAGGGCGCTGCTGTACACCACACTGCTCTGCGGCTCCACCCTCAGGCTGCCACTGGAGTTACGCTCCACGAACCGAGGCCAGTCGACCTGGAACAGACCCGGACCACGCCCCGTTTATTAGGTCTAAATAATGCTCTGGTCCCGTCCCCGGTCCCTCCCCGGTCCTGTCCTCGGTCCCGCCCCCGGTCCCTCCCTGGTCCCGCCCCGGTCCTGTCCCCGGTCCCTCCCCGGTCCCCGCCCCGGTCCCTCCTCGGTCCCGTCCTCGGTCCCGCCCCCGGTCCCTCCCCGGTCCTGTCCCGGTCCTATCCCGGTCCCTCCCCGGTCCCTCCCTGGTCCCGCCCCCGGTCCCTCCTCGGTCCCGCCCCAGTCCCGCCCCGGTCCTGTCCCCGGTCCCTCCCTGGTCCCGCCCCAGTCCCTCCCCGGTCCCGCCCCGGTCCCTCCTCGGTCCTGTCCCTGGTCCCGCCCCAGTCCCTCCCCGGTCCCGCCCCGGTCCCTCCTCGGTCCCTCCTCAGTCCCTCCCTGGTCCCGCCCCCGGTCCTGTCCCCGGTCCCGCCCCGGCCCCTACCCGGTCCTGTCCCCGGTCCTGTCCCCGGTCCCGCCCCGGTCCCTCCCCGGTCCCTCCCCGGTCCTGTCCACGGTCCCTCCCCGGTCCTGTCCCTGGTCCTGTCCCGGTCCTATCCCGGTCCCTCCCGGTCCCTCCTCGGTCCCTCCCCGGTCCTGTCCCCGGTCCCTCCTCGGTCCCTCCCCGGTCCCTCCCACGGTCCCTCCCCGGTCCTGTCCACGGTCCCTCCCCGGTCCTGTCCCTGGTCCCGCCCCCGGTCCCTCCCCGGTCCTGTCCCCGGTCCCTCCTCAGTCCCTCCCCGGACCCTCCTCGGTCCCTCCCCGGTCCTGTCCCCGGTCCCTCCCCGGTCCCTCCCCGGTCCCTCCCCGGTCCTGTCCCCGGTCCCTCCCCGGTCCTGTCCCCGGTCCCTCCCACGGTCCCTCCTCGGTCCCTCCCCGGACCCTCCCTGGTCCCGCCCCGGTCCTGTCCCGGTCCTGTCCCTGGTCCCTCCCTGGTCCCGTCCCCGGTCCCTCCCCGGTCCCAGTCCCGCCCCCGCCCGGTCCAGACCTTCACGGTGGCCCCGGTGCTGTTGCTCCGCACCAGCAGGAGCGTGGGCGCCCCCTGGCTGCAGAGCAGGAGGTGCAGTGAGTCGTTGGGTCCCACAGAGCGCACGTACAGCAGGTCTCCTCCAGGGGGCGCCACCGACGAGCCGGGGTTCAGTGTGACGGACACCTGCAGAGCAAGAACACTGGGTCACCCTGTTACCTGTTACCATGGCAACCAGCCGTACACAAGCCCAGCTGTTACCACGGCAACCAGCCGTACACAAGCCCAGCTGTTACCACGGCAACCAGGACTAGACCTGGACTAGACCTGGACTGGACCAGACCCGGACCCGGACCAGACCCAGACCCAGATCCAGACCAGACCCAGACCAGGTCCAGACCAGGTCCAGACCAGGACCAGACCAGACCCGGACCAGACCCAGACCAGACCCAGACCAGACCCAGACCCAGACCCAGACCATACCAAGACCCGGACCAGACCCAGACCCAGACCCAGACCCAGACCCAGACCAGGTCCAGACCAGACCAGACCAGACCAGACCAAGACCAGACCCAGACCAGACCAAGACCAGACCCAGACCAGACCAAGACCAGACCCAGACCAGACCCAGACTCAGACCAGACCCAGACCCAGACCCAGACCCAGACCAGACCCAGACTCAGACCAGACCCAGACCAGACCAAGACCAGACCCAGACCAGACCCAGACCCAGACCAGACCCAGAACCAGACCAGACCCAGACTCAGACCAGACCCAGACCCAGACCCAGACCCAGACCAGACCAGACCCAGACTCAGACCAGACCCAGACCAGACCCAGACACAGACTCAGACCAGACCCAGACCAGACCCAGACCCAGACCCAGACCAGACCCAGACCCAGACCCAGACCAGACCCAGACCAGACCCAGACTCAGACCAGACCCAGACCCAGACCCAGACCAGACCCAGACCAGACCAAGACCAGACCCAGACCCAGACCAGACCAGACCCAGACCCAGACCCAGACTCAGACCAGACCCAGACCCAGACCCAGACCCAGACCCAGACCCAGACCAGATCCAGACCCAGACCCAGACCCAGATCCAGACCAGACCCAGACCCAGACCAGACCCAGACCAGATCCAGACCAGACCCAGACCAAGACCAGACTCAGACCCAGACCCAGACCAGATCCAGACCAAGACCAGATCCAGACCAGACCAAGACCAGACCCAGACCAGACCCAGACCAGACCCAGACCAAGACCAGACCCAGACCAGACCCAGACTCAGACCAGACCCAGACCAGACCCAGACCAAGACCAGACCCAGACCAGACCCAGACACAGACCAGACCAGACCAGACCCAGACCCAGACCAGACCCAGACCCAGACCAAAGACCAGACCCAGACCAGACCCAGACCAGACCAGACCCAGACCCAGACCAGACCCAGACCAAGACCAGATCCAGACCAGACCAAGACCAGACCCAGACCAGACCCAGACCAGATCCAGACCAGACCCAGACCAAGACCAGACTCAGACCCAGACCCAGACCCAGACCCAGATCCAGACCAGATCCAGACCAGATCCAGACCAGACCAAGACCAGACCCAGACCAGACCCAGACCAGACCCAGACCAAGACCAGACCCAGACCAGACCCAGACTCAGACCAGACCCAGACCAGACCCAGACCAAGACCAGACCCAGACCAGACCCAGACTCAGACCAGACCCAGACCCAGACCCAGACCAGACCCAGACCCAGACCAAAGACCAGACCCAGACCCAGACCCAGACCAGACCCAGACCAGACCCAGACCAGACCAGGTCCAGACCCAGACCCAGACCCAGGTCCAGACCAGGTCCAGACCCAGACCAGACCCAGACCAGACCAGACCCAGACCCAGACCAGACCCAGACCAGACCAGACCAGACCCAGACCAGGTCCAGACCCAGACCCAGACCCAGGTCCAGACCAGACCAGACCCAGACCCAGGTCCAGACCAGGTCCAGACCCAGACCAGACCCAGACCCAGACCAGACCCAGATCCAGACCAGACCCAGACCCAGACCCAGACCCAGACCCAGACCAGACCAGACCCAGACCCAGACCCAGACCAGACCCAGACCCAGACCAGACCAGACCCAGACCCAGACCCAGACCCAGACCCAGACCAGACCAGACCAGACCCAGACCAGACCCAGACCCAGACCCAGACCTCAAAAGACCCAGACCAGACCCAGACCCAGACCAGACCAGACCCAGACCAGACCCAGACCCAGACCAGACCCAGACCAGGTCCAGACCAGACCCAGACCCAGACCAGGTCCAGACCAGACCCAGACCCAGACCAGGTCCAGACCAGACCCAGACCCAGACCCAGACCCAGACCCAGACCAGACCCAGACCAGACCCAGACCAGATCCAGACCAGACCCAGACCAAGACCAGATCCAGACCAGACTCAGACCCAGACCCAGACCCAGATCCAGACCAGACCCAGACCAGACCAGACCCAGACCCAGACCCAGACCAGACCAGACCAGACCAGACCCAGGTCCAGACCAGGTCCAGACCAGACCCAGACCAGGTCCAGACCAGGTCCAGTCCAGACCAGGTCCGGACCAGGTCCAGACCCAGACCCAGACCCAGACCCAGGTCCAGACCAGACCAGACCCAGACCAGGTCCAGACCAGGTCCAGACCCAGACCCAGACCCAGGTCCAGACCAGACCAGACCCAGACCCAGGTCCAGACCAGGTCCACCCGCGCGTGTCTCACTCACGTTCCTGTGGTTCGGTTCGGACCCGGTTCTGGTCCCGGTTCCGGACAGCGTCAGGACGCAGGGCGCGAGGACGCACAGCAGCAGCGCGCGCACACAACTCTCCGCCATTTCCGCCACAACAACGTCACATGACCCGGATGTAAGTCAGCTGAGCGCGGTCACGTGGCGGTGACGTCAGCGGGCTTTTTTTTTTGTTTTTGTTTTTGTTATATAATAAGTGATAATTCATGAAGCAAGGAAATAAAACCAAACACACAAAAATAAAATAAAAGACAGAGACAAGAAAAAAGACAAAACAAAAGTGGAGTTTGTCTCATTGACACTTTGGGCTTTTGTTGGTTTTGACATTTCCTCTTTCAAAACTGAAGCTCAGGACGAATAAAAAAGTAAAACAGTCCTGGAGGAATCCACGAGAGGGCGCCCCAGAGACACCGCGAGAGGGCGCCCCAGAGACACCGCGAGAGGGCGCCCCAGAGACACCGCGAGAGGGCGCCCCAGAGACACCGCCCCAGAGACACACCAGAGGCCAGAGAGCGCCCCAGAGACACCAGCCCAGGGCGCCCCAGAGCACCCAGCCCGCGAGAGGGCGCCCCAGAGACACCACGAGAGGGCGCCCCAGAGACACCACGAGAGGGCGCCCCAGAGACACCACGAGAGGACGCCCCAGAGACACCACGAGAGGGCGCCCCAGAGACACCACGAGAGGGCGCCCCAGAGACACACACAGAGGCTGCCCAGAGACCTACAAGGGCGCCCCAGAGACACCACGAGACCTGCAGCCAGGACACCTGAGGGCGCCCAGAGACCGCCCCAGAGAGCACCTGAGGCCTCCCAGAGACACTTAGCGCTCCAGAGACACCACAAGAGGCGCCCCAGAGACACACGAGAAGCCCCAGAGACACACGCAGAGGCGCCCCAGAGACACCGCCCCAGAGACATGAGCCCAGAGACACTGGCCTTAGGCTTGAGCGCCCAGAGACACATGAGCGCCCCAGAGACACCTCGAGAGGGCGCCCCAGAGACACCCTTAGAGACACCGCCCCCAGAGACACCACGAGAGGGCGCCCCAGAGAACCTGAGAGCGCCCCAGACACCGCCCCAGAGACACCACGAGAGGCGCCCCAGAGAACCTGGCGCCCAGAGACACTACAGAGGCGCCCAGAGACACCGCCCCAGAGACACCACGAGAGGGCGCCCCAGGGATTTGAGGCGCCCCAGAGACACCTGCAGGCGCCTAGAGACACGCGCCCAGAGACACCCAGATTTGTAGAGCGCCCAGAGACACCACGACAGGGCGCCCCAGAGACACTCAGAGACACCTTCCCAGAGCGCCCCAGACACGCCCCAGAGACACCGCCAGAACCGCCCCAGACACTTAGAGACACCGCCCCAGAGGCTGTACATTCATGTATTTCTGTGTGTGTTGTAGTTTTACTAAAAATAAGACGGTCTTTCGACGTCACATCCGGCGTAGTGTTGTTTCTTGCTAGTTTAGCTGCTGCTGAGGTTAAGTTGGGAAAGAAACCTTTAACTGAGGGCAGTAGACGGCTCATAAAATGTCATAAACTCAACAAAACTAATAAATTCCTACATTACCGGTCACTGAACGCATCACGTCACGCACACACCGCGTCCCTCCGGGGCCTAATACACGCCCCTGTGCCCCGCCTCCACTCGTCACGTGGGGAGGAAGGCGTGGCTCCAGGTGAGGCAGAAACACAGAATCTACTGTTTATTTGTCCAATCCGTTCTAAATCAATTGTTATTACTGTGAACCGGTGTAGAAGCCGCAGACGGGGCCCCGGTGTGCGCCGTGTGTAAAGTGGTGGTGAGTGTCGTGAGTGCTACAGCGGTTAGCATTAGCCAAAGCCCGCTAGCATTGAGCTCATCCACTTGTGTTGATGTAAACGCTCACTGAACACTGTCTGTCACCACTAGGACTGAGTCATGTGGTTTGATTATTGCAAATGCACTTAATCAAAAGGTATTTAAGTGAATTTAATTGCTCTGTAAATAGTATTTATTATTGAAAACTCTATTGTGTATACACTGATTGATTGAAATGACTGTAACTAGCTCGTCTCTTAGCCTATTAGCCTATTAGTTAATTGGTTATTTGAATGTTTTATTTATGCACCGTCTGTTAACCCCAGGCCGGGTGTGCCCTGTGGGTCGAGCGGAGATGGCCTGGAACCAAGAGCCTCCACAATCAACGGAAGTCTGGTGTGGGTCTGGTGTGGGTCTGGTGTGGGTCTGGTGTGGGTCTGGTGTGGGTCTGGTGTGGGTCTGGTGTGGGTCTGGTGTGGGTCTGGTGTGGGTCTGGTCTGGTGTGGGTCTGGTGTGGGTCTGGTGTGGGTGTGGGTCTGGTGTGAGAGATAACACACACCAGTGTCTGAAGTCTGATGTGATGTCTGAGGTCACCAGTGTCTGATGTGTCTGATGTGTCTGATGCTGTCTGATGTCTGAGTCTGGGTCTGGTCTGATGTGTCTGATGTGTCTGGTCTGATGTGTCTGATGTCTGATGTGTCTGAGGGTCTGGTGTGTCTGATGTGTCTGATGTGTCTGATGTGTCTGATGTGTCTGATGTGTCTGATGTGTCTGAGGGTCTGTCTGTCTGATGTGTCTGATGTGTCTGATGTGTCTGGTCTGATTTCTGAGGTCTGAGGTCTGAGGTCTGATGATCTGATGTGTCTGATGTGTCTGATCTTGAGGTGTCTGATGTGTCTGATGTGTCGGATGGTGCTGAGGTCTGATGTGTCTGATGTGTCTGATGTGTCTGATGTGTCTGATGTGTCTGAGGGTCTGATGTGTCTGAGGGTCTGATGTGTCTGAGGGTCTGATGTGTCTGATGTGTCTGATGTGTCTGATGTGTCTGATGTGTCTGATGTGTCTGATGTGTCTGAGGGTCTGATGTGTCTGAGGGTCTGATGTGTCTGATGTGTCTGATGTGTCTGATGTGTCTGATGTGTCTGAGGGTCTGAGGGTCTGATGTGTCTGATGTGTCTGATGTGTCTGATGTGTCTGATGTGTCTGAGGGTCTGATGTGTCTGATGTTCTTGATGTGTCTGTTGGTCTGTTGTGTCTGAGGGTCTGATGTGTCTGATGTGTCTGAGGGTCTGATGTGTCTGATGTGTCTGATGTGTCTGATGTGTCTGATGTGTCTGATGTGTCTGATGTGTCTGATGTCTGATGTGTCTGATGTGTCTGATGAGGGTCTGATGTGTCTGATGTGTCTGATGTGTCTGATGGTCTGTTGTGTCTGATGTGTCTGATGTGTCTGATGTGTCTGATGTGTCTGATGTGTCTGAGGGTCTGATGTGTCTGATGTGTCTGATGTGTCTGATGTGTCTGATGTGTCTGATGTGTCTGAGGGTCTGATGTGTCTGAGGGTCTGATGTGTCTGATGTGTCTGAGGGTCTGATGTGTCTGATGTGTCTGATGTGTCTGATGTGTCTGATGTGTCTGATGTGTCTGATGTGTCTGATGTGTCTGAGGGTCTGATGTGTCTGATGTGTCTGATGTGTCTGATGTGTCTGATGTGTCTGATGTGTCTGATGTGTCTGATGTGTCTGATGTGTCTGATGTGTCTGAGGGTCTGATGTGTCTGATGTGTCTGATGTGTCTGATGTGTCTGATGTGTCTGAGGGTCTGATGTGTCTGATGTGTCTGATGTGTCTGAGGGTCTGATGTGTCTGATGTGTCTGATGTGTCTGAGGGTCTGATGTGTCTGATGTGTCTGATGTGTCTGATGTGTCTGATGTGTCTGATGTGTCTGATGTGTCTGATGCTCTGATGTGTCTGAGGGTCTGATGTCTGATGTGTCTGATGTGTCTGATGTGTCTGATGTGTCTGAGGGTCTGATGTGTCTGATGTGTCTGATGTGTCTGATGTGTCTGATGTGTCTGATGTGTCTGATGTGTCTGATGTGTCAGATGTCTGATGTCTGATGTGTCTGATGTGTCTGAGGGTCTGATGTGTCTGATGTGTCTGATGTGTCTGATGTGTCTGATGTGTCTGATGTGTCTGATGTGTCTGATGTGTCTGATGTGTCTGATGTGTCTGATGTGTCTGATGTGTCTGAGGGTCTGATGTGTCTGATGTGTCTGATGTGTCTGATGTGTCTGATGTGTCTGATGTGTCTGATGTGTCTGAGGGTCTGATGTGTCTGATGTGTCTGATGTGTCTGATGTGTCTGAGGGTCTGATGTGTCTAATGTGTGTCTGATGTGTCTGATGTGTCTGATGTGTCTGATGTCTGATGTGTCTGATGTGTCTGATGTGTCTGAGGGTCTGATGTGTCTGATGTGTCTGATGTGTCTGATGTGTCTGATGTGTCTGATGTGTCTGATGTGTCTGATGTGTCTGATGTGTCTGATGATGTGTCTGATGTGTCTGATGTGTCTGATGTGTCTGAGGGTCTGATGTGTCTGATGTGTCTGAGGGTCTGAGGGTCTGATGTGTCTGATGTGTCTGATGTGTCTGATGTGTCTGATGTGTCTGAGGTGTCTGATGTGTCTGATGTGTCTGATGTGTCTGATGTGTCTGATGTGTCTGAGGGTCTGATGTGTCTGATGTGTCTGATGTGTCTGATGTGTCTGATGTGTCTGATGTGTCTGATGTGTCTGATGTGTCTGATGTCTGATGTGTCTGATGTGTCTGATGTGTCTGAGGGTCTGATGTGTCTGATGTGTCTGATGTGTCTGATGTGTCTGATGTGTCTGATGTGTCTGATGTGTCTGATGTGTCTGAGTGTCTGATGTGTCTGATGTGTCTGAGGTTCTGATGTCTGATGTCTGATGTGTCTGATGTGTCTGATGTGTCTGATGTGTCTGATGTGTGTGATGTGTCTGTTGTGTCTGATGGGTCTGATGTGTCTGATGTGTCTGAGGGTCTGATGTGTCTGATGTGTCTGATGTGTCTGATGTGTCTGATGTGTCTGATGTGTCTGATGTGTCTGATGGGTCTGTGGGTCTGATGTGTCTGATGTGTCTGATGTGTCTGATGTGTCTGATGTGTCTGATGTGTCTGAGGGTCTGATGTGTCTGATGTCTGATGTGTCTGATGGTCTGATGTGTCTGATGTGTCTGATGTGTCTGGTGATGTGTCTGATGGTCAGAGGTGTCTGATGTGTCTGATGTGTCTGAGGGTCTGATGTGTCTGATGTGTCTGAGTGTCTGATGTGTCTGTTGTGTCTGTTGTGTCTGTTGTGTCTGTTGTGTCTGATGTGTCTGTTGTGTCTGAGGGTCTGTTGTGTCTGAGGGTCTGAGGGTCTGATGTGTCTGATGTGTCTGATGTGTCTGATGTGTCTGATGTGTCTGATGTGTCTGATGTCTGTGTCTGATGTGTCTGAGGGTCTGATGTGTCTGATGTGTCTGATGTGTCTGATGTGTCTGATGTGTCTGATGTGTCTGATGTGTCTGATGTGTCTGATGTGTCTGAGGGTCTGATGTGTCTGATGTCTGATGTCTGATGTCTGATGTGTCTGATGTGTCTGATGTGTCTGATGTGTCTGAGGTCTGATGTGTCTGATGTGTCTGAGGGTCTGATGTGTCTGATGTCTGATGTGTCTGATGTGTCTGATGTGTCTGATGTGTCTGATGTGTCTGAGGGTCTGATGTGTCTGATGTGTCTGATGGGTCTGATGTGTCTGATGTGTCTGATGTGTCTGATGTGTCTGATGTGTCTGATGTGTCTGATGTGTCTGATGTGTCTGATGTGTCTGATGTGTCTGATGTGTCTGATGTCTGAGGTCTGATGTGTCTGAGGGTCTGATGGGTCTGATGGGTCTGATGTGTGTCTGATGTGTCTGATGTGTCTGAGGGTCTGATGTGTCTGATGTGTCTGATGTGTCTGAGGGTCTGATGTGTCTGATGTGTCTGATGTGTCTGATGTGTCTGATGTGTCTGATGTGTCTGATGTGTCTGAGGGTCTGATGTGTCTGATGTGTCTGAGGGTCTGATGTGTCTGATGTGTCTGATGTGTCTGATGTGTCTGATGTGTCTGAGGGTCTGATGTGTCTGATGTGTCTGAGGGTCTGATGTGTCTGATGTGTCTGATGTGTCTGATGTGTCTGATGTGTCTGAGGGTCTGATGTGTCTGAGGGTCTGATGTGTCTGAGGGTCTGATGTGTCTGATGTGTCTGATGTTACTGAGTGTCTGATGTGTCTGATGTGTCTGATGTGTCTGATGTGTCTGATGTGTCTGATGTGTCTGATGGGTCTGATGTCTGATGTGTCTGATGTGTCTGAGGGTCTGATGTGTCTGATGTCTGAGGTCTGATGTGTCTGATGTGTCTGATGTGTCTGATGTGTCTGAGGGTCTGATGTGTCTGATGTGTCTGATGTGTCTGATGTGTCTGAGGGTCTGATGTGTCTGATGTGTCTGAGGGTCTGATGTGTCTGAGGGTCTGAGGGTCTGATGTGTCTGATGTGTCTGATGTGTCTGATGTGTCTGATGTGTCTGATGTGTCTGATGTGTCTGATGTGTCTGAGGGTCTGATGTGTCTGATGTGTCTGATGGTCTGATGTGTCTGATGTGTCTGATGTGTCTGATGTGTCTGAGGGTCTGATGTGTCTGAGGGTCTGATGTGTCTGAGGGTCTGATGTGTCTGAGGGTCTGATGTGTCTGAGGGTCTGATGTGTCTGAGGGTCTGATGTGTCTGATGTGTCTGATGTGTCTGTTGTGTCTGATGTGTCTGAGGGTCTGATGGGTCTGATGTGTCTGATGTGTCTGAGGGTCTGATGTGTCTGATGTGTCTGATGTGTCTGATGTGTCTGATGTGTCTGATGTGTCTGATGTCTGATGTGTCTGATGTGTCTGATGTGTCTGATGTGTCTGATGTGTCTGATGTGTCTGATGTGTCTGATGTGTCTGAGGGTCTGATGTGTCTGATGTGTCTGATGTGTCTGAGGGTCTGATGTGTCTGATGTGTCTGATGGTCTTATTTGTCTGTTGTGTCTGATGTGTCTGATGTGTCTGATGTGTCTGATGTGTCTGATGTGTCTGATGTGTCTGATGTGTCTGATGTGTCTGATGTCTGAGGTCTGATGTGTCTGATGTCTGAGGGTCTGATGTGTCTGATGTGTCTGATGTGTCTGATGTGTCTGATGTGTCTGATGTCTGAGGTCTGATGTGTCTGATGTGTCTGATGTGTCTGAGGGTCTGATGTGTCTGATGTGACTGATGTTACTTTTGTGTCTGATGTGTCTGATGTGTCTGATGTGTCTGATGTGTCTGATGTGTCTGATGTGTCTGATGTCTGATGTGTCTGATGTGTCTGATGTGTCTGATGTGTCTGGTGTGTCTGATGTGTCTGATGTGTCTGATGTGTCTGATGTGTCTGATGTGTCTGATGTGTCTGATGTGTCTGAGGGTCTGATGTGTCTGATGTGTCTGAGGGTCTGATGTGTCTGATGTGTCTGATGTGTCTGATGTGTCTGATGTGTCTGATGTGTCTGATGTCTGATGTGTCTGATGTGTCTGATGTGTCTGATGTGTCTGAGGGTCTGATGTGTCTGATGTGTCTGATGTGTCTGATGTGTCTGATGTGTCTGATGTGTCTGATGTGTCTGAGGGTCTGATGTGTCTGATGTGTCTGATGTGTCTGATGTGTCTGATGTGTCTGATGTGTCTGAGGGTCTGATGTGTCTGAGGGTCAGATGTGTCTGATGTGTCTGATGTGTCTGATGTGTCTGATGTGTCTGATGTGTCTGATGTGTCTGATGTGTCTGATGTGTCTGATGTGTCTGATGTGTCTGATGTGTCTGAGGGTCTGATGTGTCTGATGTGTCTGATGTGTCTGATGTGTCTGATGTGTCTGATGTGTCTGATGTGTCTGATGTGTCTGAGGGTCTGAGGGTCTGATGTGTCTGATGTGTCTGATGTGTCTGATGTGTCTGATGTGTCTGATGTGTCTGAGGGTCTGATGTGTCTGATGTGTCTGAGGGTCTGATGTGTCTGATGTGTCTGATGTGTCTGATGTGTCTGAGGGTCTGATGTGTCTGATGTGTCTGATGTGTCTGATGTGTCTGAGGGTCTGATGTGTCTGATGTGTCTGATGTGTCTGAGGGTCTGATGTGTCTGATGTGTCTGATGTGTCTGAGTCTGATGTGTCTGATGTGTCTGATGTGTCTGAGGGTCTGATGTGTCTGATGTGTCTGATGTGTCTGAGGGTCTGATGTGTCTGATGTGTCTGATGTGTCTGATGTGTCTGATGTGTCTGAGGGTCTGATGTGTCTGAGGGTCTGAGGGTCTGAGGGTCTGATGTGTCTGAGGGTCTGATGTGTCTGATGTGTCTGATGTGTCTGATGTGTCTGATGTGTCTGATGTGTCTGAGGGTCTGATGTGTCTGAGGGTCTGATGTGTCTGATGTGTCTGATGTGTCTGATGTGTCTGAGGGTCTGATGTGTCTGATGTGTCTGATGTGTCTGATGTGTCTGAGGGTCTGAGGGTCTGAGGGTCTGATGTGTCTGAGGGTCTGAGGGTCTGAGGGTCTGATGTGTCTGATGTGTCTGATGTGTCTGATGTGTCTGATGTGTCTGATGTGTCTGATGTGTCTGATGTGTCTGATGTGTCTGAGGGTCTGATGTGTCTGATGTGTCTGATGTGTCTGATGTGTCTGATGTGTCTGATGTGTCTGAGGGTCTGATGTGTCTGAGGGTCTGATGTGTCTGATGTGTCTGATGTGTCTGATGTGTCTGAGGGTCTGATGTGTCTGATGTGTCTGATGTGTCTGAGGGTCTGATGTGTCTGATGTGTCTGAGGGTCTGATGTGTCTGATGTGTCTGATGTGTCTGATGTGTCTGATGTGTGTCTGAGGGTCTGATGTGTCTGATGTGTCTGATGTGTCTGAGTCTGATGTGTCTGATGTGTCTGATGTGTCTGATGTCTGATGTGTCTGATGTGTCTGATGTGTCTGATGTGTCTGAGGTTTTGTTGTGTCTGTTGTGTCTGATGTGTCTGAGGGTCTGTTGTGTCTGATGTGTCTGAGGGTCTGATGTGTCTGATGTGTCTGAGGGTCTGATGTGTCTGATGTGTCTGATGTGTCTGATGTGTCTGATGTGTCTGATGTGTCTGAGGGTCTGATGTGTCTGATGTGTCTGAGGGTCTGATGTGTCTGATGTGTCTGATGTGTCTGATGTGTCTGATGTGTCTGATGTGTCTGATGTGTCTGATGTGTCTGATGTCTGATGTGTCTGATGTGTCTGATGTGTCTGATGTGTCTGATGTGTCTGAGGGTCTGATGTGTCTGATGTGTCTGATGTGTCTGATGTGTCTGTCTGATGTGTCTGATGTGTCTGATGTGTCTGAGGGTCTGATGTGTCTGATGTGTCTGATGTGTCTGATGTGTCTGATGTGTCTGATGTGTCTGATGTGTCTGAGGGTCTGATGTCTGATGTCTCTGTTGTGTCTGATGTGTCTGATGTGTCTGATGTGTCTGATGTTTCTGATGTGTCTGAGGGTCTGATGTGTCTGAGGGTCTGATGTGTCTGATGTGTCTGATGTGTCTGAGGGTCTGATGTGTCTGATGTGTCTGATGTGTCTGATGTGTCTGATGTGTCTGAGGGTCTGATGTGTCTGATGTGTCTGATGTGTCTGAGGGTCTGATGTGTCTGAGGGTCTGATGTGTCTGATGTGTCTGATGTGTCTGATGTGTCTGATGTGTCTGATGTGTCTGATGTGTCTGATGTGTCTGATGTGTCTGAGGGTCTGATGTGTCTGATGTGTCTGAGGGTCTGATGTGTCTGATGTGTCTGAGGGTCTGATGTGTCTGAGGGTCTGATGTGTCTGATGTGTCTGATGTGTCTGATGTGTCTGAGGTTCTGATGTGTCTGATGTGTCTGATGTGTCTGAGGGTCTGATGTGTCTGATGTGTCTGAGGGTCTGATGTGTCTGATGTGTCTGATGTGTCTGATGTGTATGATGTGTCTGAGGGTCTGATGTGTCTGATGTGTCTGATGTGTCTGAGGGTCTGATGTGTCTGATGTGTCTGATGTGTCTGATGTGTCTGATGTGTCTGATGTGTCTGAGGGTCTGATGTGTCTGATGTGTCTGAGGGTCTGATGTGTCTGATGTGTCTGATGTGTCTGATGTGTCTGATGTGTCTGATGTCTGATGTGTCTGATGTGTCTGATGTGTCTGATGTCTGATGTCTGATGTGTCTGATGTGTCTGATGTGTCTGATGTGTCTGATGTGTCTGATGTGTCTGATGTGTCTGATGTGTCTGATGTGTCTGATGTGTCTGATGTGTCTGATGTGTCTGATGTGTCTGAGGGTCTGATGTGTCTGATGTGTCTGATGTGTCTGATGTGTCTGAGGGTCTGATGTGTCTGATGTGTCTGATGTGTCTGAGGGTCTGATGTGTCTGATGTGTCTGAGGGTCTGATGTGTCTGATGTGTCTGAGGGTCTGATGTGTCTGATGTGTCTGATGTGTCTGATGTGTCTGATGTGTCTGATGTGTCTGATGTGTCTGATGTGTCTGATGTGTCTGATGTGTCTGATGTGTCTGAGGGTCTGATGTGTCTGATGTGTCTGATGTGTCTGAGGGTCTGATGTGTCTGATGTGTCTGATGTGTCTGATGTGTCTGATGTGTCTGATGTGTCTGAGGGTCTGATGTGTCTGAGGGTCTGATGTGTCTGATGTGTCTGATGTGTCTGTGTCTGATGTGTCTGAGGGTCTGATGTGTCTGATGTGTCTGATGTGTCTGAGGGTCTGATGTGTCTGATGTGTCTGATGTGTCTGATGTGTCTGATGTGTCTGATGTGTCTGATGTGTCTGATGTGTCTGATGTGTCTGATGTGTCTGAGGGTCTGATGTGTCTGATGTGTCTGATGTGTCTGATGTGTCTGATGTGTCTGAGGGTCTGATGTGTCTGATGTGTCTGAGGGTCTGATGTGTCTGATGTGTCTGAGGGTCTGATGTGTCTGATGTGTCTGATGTGTCTGATGTGTCTGATGTGTCTGATGTGTCTGATGTGTCTGATGTCTGTTGTGTCTGATGGGTCTGATGTGTCTGATGTGTCTGATGTGTCTGAGGGTCTGATGTGTCTGAGGGTCTGATGTGTCTGATGTGTCTGATGTGTCTGATGTGTCTGATGTGTCTGATGTGTCTGATGTGTCTGATGTGTCTGATGTGTCTGATGTGTCTGATGTGTCTGATGTGTCTGAGGGTCTGATGTGTCTGAGGGTCTGATGTGTCTGATGTGTCTGATGTGTCTGAGGGTCTGATGTGTCTGAGGGTCTGATGTGTCTGATGTGTCTGATGTGTCTGATGTGTCTGATGTGTCTGATGTGTCTGATGTGTCTGATGTGTCTGATGTGTCTGATGTGTCTGAGGGTCTGATGTGTCTGAGGGTCTGATGTGTCTGATGTGTCTGATGTGTCTGATGTGTCTGAGGGTCTGATGTGTCTGATGTGTCTGATGTGTCTGATGTGTCTGAGGGTCTGATGTGTCTGATGTGTCTGAGGGTCTGATGTGTCTGATGTGTCTGAGGGTCTGATGTGTCTGAGGGTCTGATGTGTCTGATGTGTCTGATGTGTCTGATGTGTCTGATGTGTCTGATGTGTCTGATGTGTCTGATGTGTCTGATGTGTCTGAGGGTCTGATGTGTCTGATGTGTCTGATGTGTCTGATGTGTCTGAGGGTCTGATGTGTCTGATGTGTCTGATGTGTCTGATGTGTCTGATGTGTCTGATGTGTCTGAGGGTCTGATGTGTCTGATGTGTCTGATGTGTCTGATGTGTCTGATGTGTCTGATGTGTCTGATGTGTCTGATGTGTCTGATGTGTCTGATGTGTCTGATGTGTCTGATGTGTCTGATGTGTCTGAGGGTCTGATGTGTCTGATGTGTCTGATGTGTCTGATGTGTCTGATGTGTCTGAGGGTCTGATGTGTCTGATGTGTCTGATGTGTCTGATGTGTCTGATGTGTCTGATGTGTCTGATGTGTCTGAGGGTCTGATGTGTCTGATGTGTCTGATGTGTCTGATGTGTCTGATGTGTCTGATGTGTCTGATGTGTCTGATGTGTCTGAGGGTCTGATGTGTCTGATGTGTCTGATGGTCTGATGTGTCTGATGTGTCTGATGTGTCTGATGTGTCTGATGTGTCTGAGGGTCTGATGTGTCTGATGTGTCTGAGGGTCTGATGTGTCTGATGTGTCTGATGTGTCTGATGTGTCTGATGTGTCTGATGTGTCTGATGTGTCTGATGTGTCTGATGTGTCTGATGTGTCTGATGTGTCTGATGTGTCTGATGTGTCTGAGGGTCTGATGTGTCTGATGTGTCTGATGTGTCTGATGTGTCTGAGGGTCTGATGTGTCTGATGTGTCTGATGTGTCTGATGTGTCTGATGTGTCTGATGTGTCTGATGTGTCTGATGTGTCTGATGTGTCTGATGTGTCTGAGGGTCTGATGTGTCTGAGGGTCTGATGTGTCTGATGTGTCTGATGTGTCTGATGTGTCTGATGTGTCTGATGTGTCTGATGTGTCTGATGTGTCTGATGTGTCTGAGGGTCTGATGTGTCTGATGTGTCTGATGTGTCTGATGTGTCTGATGTGTCTGAGGGTCTGATGTGTCTGATGTGTCTGATGTGTCTGATGTGTCTGATGTGTCTGATGTGTCTGATGTGTCTGATGTGTCTGATGTGTCTGATGTGTCTGAGGGTCTGATGTGTCTGATGTGTCTGATGTGTCTGATGTGTCTGAGGGTCTGATGTGTCTGATGTGTCTGAGGGTCTGATGTGTCTGAGGGTCTGATGTGTCTGAGGGTCTGAGGGTCTGATGGTCTGATGTGTCTGATGTGTCTGAGGGTCTGATGTGTCTGATGTGTCTGAGGGTCTGATGTGTCTGATGTGTCTGATGTGTCTGATGTGTCTGAGGGTCTGATGTGTCTGAGGGTCTGAGGGTCTGATGGTCTGATGTGTCTGATGTGTCTGAGGGTCTGATGTGTCTGATGTGTCTGAGGGTCTGATGTGTCTGATGTGTCTGATGTGTCTGAGGGTCTGATGTGTCTGAGGGTCTGATGTGTCTGATGTGTCTGATGTGTCTGAGGGTCTGATGTGTCTGATGTGTCTGAGGGTCTGATGTGTCTGATGTGTCTGATGTGTCTGAGGGTCTGATGTGTCTGATGTGTCTGAGGGTCTGATGTGTCTGAGGGTCTGATGTGTCTGAGGGTCTGAGGGTCTGATGTGTCTGAGGGTCTGATGTGTCTGAGGGTCTGATGTGTCTGAGGGTCTGATGTGTCTGATGTGTCTGAGGGTCTGATGTGTCTGATGTGTCTGATGTGTCTGATGTGTCTGAGGGTCTGAGGGTCTGAGGGTCTGATGTGTCTGAGGGTCTGATGTGTCTGAGGGTCTGATGTGTCTGATGTGTCTGATGTGTCTGATGTGTCTGATGTGTCTGAGGGTCTGATGTGTCTGATGTGTCTGATGTGTCTGATGTGTCTGATGTGTCTGATGTGTCTGATGTGTCTGATGTGTCTGATGTGTCTGATGTGTCTGATGTGTCTGATGTGTCTGATGTGTCTGATGTGTCTGATGTGTCTGATGTGTCTGAGGGTCTGATGTGTCTGATGTGTCTGATGTGTCTGATGTGTCTGATGTGTCTGATGTGTCTGAGGGTCTGATGTGTCTGATGTGTCTGATGTGTCTGAGGGTCTGATGTGTCTGATGTGTCTGATGTGTCTGATGTGTCTGATGTGTCTGATGTGTCTGAGGGTCTGATGTGTCTGATGTGTCTGATGTGTCTGAGGGTCTGATGTGTCTGATGTGTCTGAGGGTCTGATGTGTCTGAGGGTCTGATGTGTCTGAGGGTCTGATGTGTCTGATGTGTCTGATGTGTCTGAGGGTCTGATGTGTCTGATGTGTCTGATGTGTCTGAGGGTCTGATGTGTCTGAGGGTCTGATGTGTCTGAGGGTCTGATGTGTCTGATGTGTCTGATGTGTCTGATGTGTCTGATGTGTCTGATGTGTCTGAGGGTCTGAGGGTCTGATGTGTCTGATGTGTCTGAGGGTCTGAGGGTCTGATGTGTCTGATGTGTCTGATGTGTCTGATGGTCTGATGTGTCTGATGTGTCTGATGTGTCTGATGTGTCTGAGGGTCTGATGTGTCTGATGTGTCTGATGTGTCTGATGTGTCTGATGTGTCTGAGGGTCTGATGTGTCTGATGTGTCTGATGTGTCTGAGGGTCTGAGGGTCTGATGTGTCTGATGTGTCTGAGGGTCTGAGGGTCTGATGTGTCTGATGTGTCTGAGGGTCTGATGTGTCTGAGGGTCTGATGTGTCTGATGTGTCTGAGGGTCTGAGGGTCTGATGTGTCTGATGTGTCTGAGGGTCTGATGTGTCTGATGTGTCTGAGGGTCTGATGTGTCTGATGTGTCTGATGTGTCTGATGTGTCTGATGTGTCTGATGTGTCTGGTGTGTCTGATGTGTCTGATGTGTCTGATGTGTCTGATGTGTCTGATGTGTCTGATGTGTCTGAGGGTCTGATGTGTCTGATGTGTCTGAGGGTCTGAGGGTCTGATGTGTCTGATGTGTCTGAGGGTCTGATGTGTCTGATGTGTCTGAGGGTCTGATGTGTCTGATGTGTCTGATGTGTCTGATGTGTCTGATGTGTCTGAGGGTCTGAGGGTCTGATGTGTCTGATGTGTCTGAGGGTCTGAGGGTCTGATGTGTCTGATGTGTCTGATGTGTCTGAGGGTCTGATGTGTCTGAGGGTCTGATGTGTCTGATGTGTCTGATGTGTCTGATGTGTCTGATGTGTCTGATGTGTCTGATGTGTCTGATGTGTCTGAGGGTCTGATGTGTCTGATGTGTCTGAGGGTCTGATGTGTCTGATGTGTCTGAGGGTCTGAGGGTCTGATGTGTCTGAGGGTCTGAGGGTCTGATGTGTCTGATGTGTCTGATGTGTCTGAGGGTCTGATGTGTCTGATGTGTCTGAGGGTCTGATGTGTCTGAGGGTCTGATGTGTCTGAGGGTCTGATGTGTCTGATGTGTCTGATGTGTCTGATGTGTCTGATGTGTCTGATGTGTCTGATGTGTCTGATGTGTCTGAGGGTCTGATGTGTCTGATGTGTCTGATGTGTCTGATGTGTCTGATGTGTCTGAGGGTCTGATGTGTCTGAGGGTCTGAGGGTCTGATGTGTCTGATGTGTCTGAGGGTCTGAGGGTCTGATGTGTCTGATGTGTCTGAGGGTCTGATGTGTCTGAGGTTCGGCTCCTGTTTGAGCTCATCTGCTTTTATCAAACCTCTGGAACCATCTGGAGGCTCCAGTGTCTAACGTTACATTTTAATCACAAGAATTAAGTTGATAAAGTTGATAAAGTTGATAAAGTTGATAAAGTTGATTAAGTTGATAAAGTTGATTAAGTTGAAGTTGTTTTCTTTTTTTTCTGTCAGTTTTCGTCCTGAGCCTGAACTGGAAAAGGGGCGGAGCTAAAGATCAGAGCTGAAGATTCAAACAAACCGACTCTGAGTTTAAAAGTGTTAAAGACACAAACTGAACAGGCTCCTCCTGTCGACCCTTGACCCCGCCCCTTTCCACGCCTGCTCTGGCTCCGCCCCCTGACCATCTGACACAGCTCAGGCCCCAACGGGAAGGACCGAGTGTTTAAAGATGAATCTACGACCGGCCGTGGAGCTGCTCGTACCTGAACATGATTTAAACTGTCACACTTGTGTTTTTGTTTAACAGTGAAAGGTGTTTTCCTGTCACAAGGGGCTGGACTATAATCTCAGTTATAAATTCTGTCTCGTTCTGTCTGAACTTGTACTTTATCATCTCTTTAGCGCCTCCTGCTGTTCACTCTCGGTCACACAGAGAACGGGCATCTGATCCTTTTATGACGCCCTTTCACTCTTTAACTCTAAACATCACTGATGCTGTTGTTGACGTCACACACGTCGCTCTGGATCATGTTCATGTCACTGTGTCTTGTGTTCTGATCATGTTCCTCCTCTGACCAGCAGAGGTCACTGTGTCTTGTGCTCTGATCATGTTCCTCCTCTGACCAGCAGAGGTCGCTGTGAGGGAGAGGCCTCTGTCTCTTTGGTCCCAGTGAATAAATCCACTCATGGATCATGGATCAGACTCAGTCTCTGCTTTTTTATTGTTGAACTTACACAACAGCAATTCTCCAGTAACAAGACATTTTATTGATTTGAACAAGAACAAAGTGAACACTTCAGTCACATGAACACAGCGCCCCCTACAGGGCACCCCGCCTGCAGGGCCCTCACTCGGCCCCGGGGCCTCCGGTTTGTTCGTCTTTGTCCTTCTTCTTGTGTCCGGACACGATGTCGTCGATCCGCAGCAGCAGGATGGCCGTCTGAAACACACACACCGTTTGTTCTGCACTTGGACAGATCTGAGGCTGCAGCGCCCTCTGTGGCTGCAGCGCCCTCTGTGGCTGTGCGGGGCTACTGCGCTAAACCAAGATGGCCGCCCGCCGCCCGGGGTCCGCCCTGAGCTCCTGGACTGAGTTTGTGAAGACGATGGAACATTAATGTGTCTTTAATGTAAAATATGAATCGTTCAAGACTTTAGCCTCACTGATGTGTTAGCGCGTCGTTAGCGCGTTGTAGTACATGTAGTACTTGTAGTACTCGTAGTACTAGTACATGTAGTACTCATAGTACTTGCAGTACTCACCTCCACTGTCTGTAGTACCTGTAGTACATGTAGTACCAGTAGTACTCGTAGTACTCACCTCCATGGCCGTCTTGTAGGTCTGGGCCTTCACAGCCAGAGGTTCACAGATGCCCAGGGCGTTCATGTCACAGATACTTCCTGTTTCTCCGTTCACGCCCCACGAGGCTCCGCCCTCCGCTGCGTGCTTCGCCTGAAACACAAACCCGACTCGTTCAACCGTGACCTGAGGACGTTAAACCTGGCTCTGTCCCACATGAGTGACCTTTGACCTCATTTACATACTGTAAGGTCACATGACACGTGTGGGCGGGGCTTCTCTCATGCTCCATGTGTTTGGGACAAAGAAGAGCCGGAGGAAGTGTCTGGGGAGAGGGAGGAGAGGGGGGAGGAGAGGACAGGGGTGAGGTCGGGGGTGAGTCTTACCCTGAGGGAGGTGAGCACTCTGATGGTCAGGGGTGAGGTCAGGGGTCAGGGGTGAGGTCAGGGGTGAGGTCAGGGGTCAGGGGTGAGGGGTGAGTCTTACCCTGAGCGAGGTGAGCACTCTGATGGTGGGGGGTGAGGGGTGAGGTCAGGGGTGAGGTCAGGGGTGAGGGGTGAGTCTTACCCGGAGGGAGGTGAGCACTCTGATGGTCAGGGGTGAGGTCAGGGGTGAGGGGTGAGTCTTACCCTGAGCGAGGTGAGCACTCTGATGGTGGGGGGTGAGGTCAGGGGTGAGGTCAGGGGTGAGGGGTGAGTCTTACCCGGAGGAAGGTAAGCACTCTGATGGTCAGGGGTGAGGTGTGAGGTCGGGGGTGAGTCTTACCTCTGATAGTGAGGGGTGAGGTCGGGGGGTGAGGGGTGAGGTCAGGAGTGGGGGGTGAGGTCGGGGGGTGAGGTCAGGGGTGAGGTCAGGGTGAGTCTTACCCGGAGCGAGGTGAGCACTCTGATGGTGGGGGTCAGGGGTGAGGTCAGGGGTGAGGTCAGGGGTGAGGTCAGGGTGAGTCTTACCCGGAGCGAGGTGAGCACTCTGATGGTGGGGGTCAGGGGTGAGGTCAGGGGTGAGGTCAGGGGTGAGGTCGGGGGTGAGTCTTACCCGGAGCGAGGTGAGCACTCTGATGGTGGGGGTCAGGGGTGAGGTCAGGGGTCAGGGGTGAGGTCAGGGGTGAGGTCGGGTGTCAGGGGTGAGGTCGGGGTGAGTCTTACCCGGAGCGAGGTGAGCACTCTGATGGTCAGGGGTGAGGTCAGGGGTGAGGTCAGGGGTGAGTCTTACCCGGAGCGAGGTGAGCACTCTGATGGTGAGGGGTGAGGTCAGGGGTCAGGGGTGAGGGGTCAGGGGTGAGGTCAGGGGTGAGTCTTACCCGGAGCGAGGTGAGCACTCTGATGGTGGACGCCCCACAGTTCTGGATCAGGGTTCGGGGGATGACCTCGAGGGCGTGGCCTACGGCGCGGTAGGGCCATTGCTCCACCCCCTTCAGACCTCGAGAACGCTCCACCAGACGTTTGGACACGGCCATCTCCACAGCGCCCCCTCCTGGTAACAGCGCCGGCTCCAGCACCACGTTACGGCAAACCTGCATGGCATCCTGAAGGTTACGCTCCACCTCCTGAGGGCAAAGGTCAGAGGGCAAAGGTCAGAGGGCAAAGGTCAGAGGGCAAAGGTCAGAGGTCAAAGGTCAGCCGCCTGGAGGAACTGTCCTCCTGATGGTCCTGTCCGTCTGTGGGAGGAGGATCTCTCCTTCATGTGCTCCTCCTCCAGGTTTACACAGCAGCAGGGTCAGGGGTCAGAGGTCACAGGTCAGAGGTCACATGTCACAGGTCAGGGGTCAGGGGTCACAGGTCAGGGGTCAGGGGTCACTCACGGCCAGGATCTCCTTGCTGGCCCCTCTCAGGAGGATGGTGCAGGCCTTGGGGTCCTTACACTCACAATAGGGTCAGAGGTCAGGGGTCAGAGGTCAGGGGTCACAGGTCAGGGGTCACAGGTCAGGGGTCACAGGTCAGGGGTCACTCACAGCCAGGATCTCCTTGCTGGCCCCTCTCAGGAGGATGATGCAGGCCTTGGGGTCCTTACACTCACAGTAGGGTCAGAGGTCATGGGTCACAGGTCAGAGGTCAGGGGTCACAGGTCAGAGGTCAGAGGTCAGAGGTCAGAGGTCACAGGTCAGGGGTCACTCACAGCCAGGATCTCCTTGCTGGCCCCTCTCAGGAGGATGGTGCAGGCCTTGGGGTCCTTACACTCACAGTAGGGTCACAGGTCAGTTGTCACAGGTCAGAGGTCACGGGTCACGGGTCACGGGTCACGGGTCAGTTGTCACAGGTCACAGGTCACATGTCACATGTCACAGGTCAGGGGTCAGGGGTCACAGGTCAGGGGTCAGGGGTCACTCACAGCCAGGATCTCCTTGCTGGCCCCCCTCAGGAGGATGGTGCAGGCCTTGGGGTCCTTACACTCGCAGTAGGGTCAGTTGTCACAGGTCACAGGTCACATGTCACAGGTCAGGGGTCAGGGGTCACAGGTCAGGGGTCAGGGGTCACTCACAGCCAGGATCTCCTTGCTGGCCCCTCTCAGGAGGATGGTGCAGGCCTTGGGGTCCTTACACTCGCAGTAGGGTCAGTTGTCACAGGTCACAGGTCACATGTCACAGGTCAGGGGTCAGGGGTCACAGGTCAGGGGTCAGGGGTCACTCACGGCCAGGATCTCCTTGCTGGCCCCTCTCAGGAGGATGGTGCAGGCCTTGGGGTCCTTACACTCACAGTAGGGTCAGGGGTCACAGGTCAGGGGTCAGAGGTCACAGGTCAGGGGTCACAGGTCAGAGGTCACAGGTCAGGGGTCACTCACAGCCAGGATCTCCTTGCTGGCCCCTCTCAGGAGGATGGTGCAGGCCTTGGGGTCCTTACACTCACAGTAGGGTCAGAGGTCAGTTGTCACAGGTCACAGGTCACAGGTCAGAGGTCACAGGTCAGGGGTCACAGGTCAGGGGTCACAGGTCAGGGGTCACAGGTCAGGGGTCACAGGTCAGGGGTCAGGGGTCACTCACAGCCAGGATCTCCTTGCTGGCCCCTCTCAGGAGGATGGTGCAGGCCTTGGGGTCCTTACACTCACAGTAGGGTCAGGGGTCACAGGTCAGGGGTCAGAGGTCACAGGTCAGGGGTCACAGGTCAGAGGTCACAGGTCAGGGGTCACTCACAGCCAGGATCTCCTTGCTGGCCCCTCTCAGGAGGATGGTGCAGGCCTTGGGGTCCTTACACTCACAGTAGGGTCAGGGGTCAGTTGTCACATGTCAGAGGTCACAGGTCAGGGGTCACAGGTCAGGGGTCACAGGTCAGGGGTCACAGGTCACAGGTCACAGGTCAGGGGTCACAGGTCAGGGGTCAGGGGTCACTCACAGCCAGGATCTCCTTGCTGGCCCCTCTCAGGAGGATGGTGCAGGCCTTGGGGTCCTTACACTCACAGTAGGGTCAGGGGTCACAGGTCAGGGGTCACAGGTCAGAGGTCACAGGTCAGGGGTCACTCACAGCCAGGATCTCCTTGCTGGCCCCTCTCAGGAGGATGGTGCAGGCCTTGGGGTCCTTACACTCGCAGTAGGGTCAGTTGTCACAGGTCACAGGTCACATGTCACAGGTCAGGGGTCAGGGGTCAGGGGTCAGGGGTCAGGGGTCAGGGGTCAGGGGTCAGGGGTCAGGGGTCACTCACAGCCAGGATCTCCTTGCTGGCCCCTCTCAGGAGGATGGTGCAGGCCTTGGGGTCCTTACACTCGGTGATGAAGGTGAAGTACTCGTCTCCGATCTTTTTGACCTCGAACAGTCCGGCCCCGAGGCCCAGGTCGTCCTCACGGAGCTCGTCTGTGCGACTCACGATACGAGCGCCACACGCCCTGCAACCACCAACCACACCCCGTCAGAGGCTCCGCCCCCGAGCACAGGCTCCGCCCACGAGCACAGGCTCCGCCCACGAGCACAGGCTCCGCCCACGCCAAGTGTGTGTGTGTGGTTGTATGTGTCTGTGGTTGTATGTGTCTGTGGTTGTATGTGTCTGTGGTTGTGTGTGTCTGTGGTTGTGTGTGGTTGTGTGTCTGTGGTTGTGTGTGTGTGTGTGTGTGGTTGTGTGTCTGTGGTTGTGTGTGTCTGTGGTTGTGTGTGTCTGTGGTTGTGTGTGGTTGTGTGTCTGTGGTTGTGTGTCTGTGGTTGTGTGTCTGTGGTTGTGTGTCTGTGGTTGTGTGTCTGTGGTTGTGTGTCTGTGGTTGTGTGTCTGTGTCTGTGGTTGTGTGTGTCTGTGTGTGTGGTTGTGTGTGTGTGTCTGTGGTTGTGGTTGTTCTTACCGTGCGATGCGGTTGTTGTCAGTCTTTCGGACGCGGCGGATCGCTGTGATATTCGCCTTCACCAGATAATGCTGCGCCAGATCTAAACACAGAGCGGGTCAGACCAGACCAGGTCCAGGTCCAGTCCAGTCCTGGTTCACTCCTGGTCCAGGTCCAGTCCAGGTCCAGTCCCAGGTCCAGTCCAGGTCCAGTCCCAGGTCCAGTCCTGGTCCAGTCCCAGGTCCAGGTCCAGTCCAGGTCCGGTCCAGTCCCAGGTCCAGTCCAGGTCCAGTCCCAGGTCCAGTCCCAGGTCCAGTCCTGGTCCAGTCCCAGTCCCAGGTCCAGTCCAGGTCCAGTCCCAGGTCCAGTCCTGGTCCAGTCCCAGTCCCAGGTCCAGTCCTGGTCCAGTCCCAGGTCCAGTCCCAGGTCCAGTCCAGTCCAGTCCAGGTCCAGTACCGGAGATGCCCTTCTCGGTGAAGAGCAGGTCTGGCTGGAGGCGGATGATGTCTTCACAGATCTGCTGGATGTACTCCTCCTCCATCTGAAGGATCCGGGCAAAGTCCTCCTCCTTCGACATCTCTATGTCCGTCTGCAACAACCGCAACCACAGGGACTCAACCACAACCACAGGGACTCAACCACAACCACAGGGACTCAACCACAACCACAGGGACTCAACCACAACCACAGGGACTCAACCACAACCACAGGGACTCAACCACAACCACAGGGACTCAACCACAACCACAGGGACTCAACCACAACCACAGGGACTCAACCACAACCACAGGGACTCAACCACAACCACAAGGACTCAACCACAGGGACTCAACCACAACCACCACAACCACAGGGACTCAACCACAACCACAAGGACTCAACCACAACCACAGGGACTCAACCACAACCACAAGGACTCAACCACAACCACAACCACAAGGACTCAACCACAACCACAACCACAAGGACTCAACCACAACGACAAGGACTCAACCACAACCACAGGGACTCAACCACAACCACAGGGACTCAACCACAACCACCACAACCACAACCACAGGGACTCAACCACAACCACAGGGACTCAACCACAACCACAGGGACTCACCTGGCTCTCTCCTTTCTTGTACTCCAGAGAACAGTCCAGGAGAACGATCCGTGGGTTCTTGATGTTGCGTCTCATTTTTGGGTGAGTCACATCTTTGTTGATCATGACTCCTTTAAGAACGTACGAGTCCTCGATGAATCCTCCAGGAACCTGAGACAAAGAGAAGAACAATCAACCTCCAGGAACCTGAGAAGAACAATCAACCTCCAGGAACCTGAGAAGAACAATCAAGAAGAAAACTAAACCTCCGTCTGGTTTCTCTCAGATTGTTCTTCTCAGGTTCCTGCTGAGAAGAACAATCTGAGAGAAACCAGACAGAGGTTTAGAAGATTAAAGACTAAATCATCTTGGAAGAGGAGAAAAAACATGTTCTCCAGGTGTATCCTCTTCCCTCAGGTTTCCACCTTCTCGTTCTTGGCGTACTTCTCTCTCTCAGGTTCTCACCTTCTTGACCTTGGCGTACTTCCCTCAGGTTCTCACCTTCTCGTTCTTGGCGTACTTCTCTCTCTCAGGTTCTCACCTTCTTGTTCTTGGCGTACGTCTCTCTCTCAGGTTCTCACCTTCTCGTTCTTGGCGTACTTCTCTCTCTCAGGTTCTCACCTTCTCGTTCTTGGCGTACTTCTCTCTCTCAGGTTCTCACCTTCTCGTTCTTGGCGTACTTCTCTCTCTCAGGTTCTCACCTTCTCGTTCTTGGCGTACTTCTCTCTCTCAGGTTCTCACCTTCTCGACCTTGGCGTACTTCTCTCTCTCAGGTTCTCACCTTCTCGACCTTGGCGTACTTCTCTCTCTCTCAGGTTCTCACCTTCTCGTTCTTGGCGATCGACTCTCTCTCAGGTTATTACCTTCTCGATCTGGGCGTCCTAGTCTCTCCCTCAGGTTCTCACCTTCTCGACCTTGGCGTACTTCTCTCTCTCAGGTTCTCACCTTCTCGTTCTTGGCGTACGTCTCTCTCTCAGGTTCTCACCTTCTCGTTCTTGGCGTACGTCTCTCTCTCAGGTTCTCACCTTCTCGTTCTTGGCGTACTTCCCTCAGGTTCTCACCTTCTCGACCTTGGCGTACGTCTCTCTCTCAGGTTCTCACCTTCTCGTTCTTGGCGTAATTCTCTCTCTCAGGTTCTCACCTTCTCGTTCTTGGCGTACGTCTCTCTCTCAGGTTCTCACCTTCTCGTTCTTGGCGTACTTCTCTCTCTCAGGTTCTCACCTTCTCGTTCTTGGCGTACTTCTCTCTCTCAGGTTCTCACCTTCTCGTTCTTGGCGTACTTCTCTCTCTCAGGTTCTCACCTTCTCGTTCTTGGCGTACTTCTCTCGCTCAGGTTCTCACCTTCTCGTTCTTGGCGTACGTCTCTCTCTCAGGTTCTTACCTTCTCGTTCTTGGCGTACTTCTCTCTCCCTCAGGTTCTCACCTTCTCGACCTTGGCGTACTTCTCTCTCTCAGGTTCTCACCTTCTCGTTCTTGGCATACTTCCCTCAGGTTCTCACCTTCTCGACCTTGGCGTACTTCTTGATGTCGATCTCCTTGCGTCCGTTCTCCTCCAGCTCCACGGTCTTCACGGCGTCCAGGGCGATGGAGCAGGCCATGTCGGACCAGCGGCTCAGAGCTTTGGTGTTTATGGCCGAGTGGATGATCTTCAGCATCACGGCTCGATCCGAGGTGTCCACGGGGACGCTGGGGACACGGGACCAGGTCGGGATTAGAACCCTCGTCACGCGGCGTTCAAACAGAGCGGCGTTCGTACCTGATCTCCTTGAGCAGCTCCAGCATGTCGTCCAGCGCCCTCCTGTAGGCCCCGATGATCACCGTGGGGTGCATCTGCTGCTCCAGGAACTGCTCGGCCACAGAGAGCATCTCGCCGGCTGCACACACAGGACACTTCACACTGACCTGTGGGCCACTGGACCTGGGCCGGGCCGGGCCACCTGGGCCGGCCCAGACTCAGGAGCCATACAAACACCAGAGATCGAATCTAAACGGCTCCTGAAGGACACGGCGCTCACGCGGACGATCGATTCATGAAACCGGCCGGCGTTTGTGTCTGAAGGACACGGCGCAGATGTTTAGAGCTCGGCTTTGATCTGGGCCCCAGGTTTGACAATTGTAAAAGAAAAATGTCATTTGATGTATTGTATTTACACGTGACATCTGTAGTGTCTGTATGAATTGTCTGCAGCCAAACCTGGAGCTACAAGTGTCAAGAGGGACACCTGGGGCCTTTGTTTCTCTGTTCCTTCCTAGACCAGCTAAACAAAAGCTCCCATTTGGTCTCTCCACTCCAGGAAGCACCTTTTTCATTCTTATTTAACCACCTGGACCCTGTGGTTAACCAGTCTCCTCACTCAGAGAGACACCACCAGAGACATTCTAACTTGATCCTCTGGACCCCCCCCCCCTGCATGTAACCACTCTAATGTGTAATGTACCCCCCCCACCCTGTGACTGCCTGACAAACCTGTTTCTCAGTGGCCCTCATGGGCCGGCCCACTGTAACTCTATATATTGCTGTGTTTCTTATTGTGGGCCCGCGTCGTTGCTCCGTTGGTCACCCGTGTAGTTGAGACAGAACATCTGTCTGGGAACAGTTATTCTTCGATGCATCATAGACTAAAGAATCCACCTTTTTGAGAGAGACAGTGCTCCTTTTTCTTGGACTTATTACACAAATTTCCACAACAACCTCGTGCTGTGTTTGGACAGATGGATGTGAGAGCGTGCGTCGCTGATGCTACGTGTGCTAACGTGTGCTAGCCTTGTTTTGCTAACTCTGTCGGCTCAGTTTTCTTTCCTACATCGTCTCCGTCCACCCTCTGGTCCCTCTAGCGCCCCCTCCGGACCCTCAAACGTCCCGGGTCGAGGTGTGACCTTTGACTTCTGCAGAAACCAAACCCTTCAAACCCAAATAAGTCCATTAATGTTTACAGCCTCTTTGTAAAACGGATTTGGAGCCGCACGACTGAGCTCCTCTGACCAGGGAGGGATCAGATGTTTTCAAAGGATTCTGTTTAAGACTCCTGTGGATCGTCACTGATCGAGGTTTTGTTTTGGAGGAAATGGCAGCGTGTGATTGGCCGTTTGCTGTGGACGGGTCACTTCCTTCACGTTTGTCACGTTCTGTGAGATCGGACCCTCAGACGCAGCGGTTTCTCACCCAGAATGATGACGGACGTGGTGCCGTCCCCCACCTCCTCGTCCTGCGTCCGGCTGATCTCAATCATGGACTTGGCCGCCGGGTGCTGCACCTGGATCTGTTCAGACCAAACACAGTGGGGTCAGATCCCAGTGAGCAGGCCCCGCCCCTTGGTCTGTTTGAACATGACAGGCCCCGCCCCCTGGTCTGTTTAACCCTGACAGGCCCCGCCCCCTGGTCTGTTTAAACCTGACAGGCCCCGCCCCCTGGTCTGTTTGAACATGACAGGCCCCGCCTCCTGGTCTGTTTAAACCTGACAGGCCCCGCCCCCTCGCCTGTTTAAACCTGACAGGCCCCGCCCCTCGTCTGTTTAAACCTGACAGGCCCGCCCTCGCCTGTTTAAACCTGACAGGTCCCCTCGTCTGTTTAAACCTGACAGGCCCCGCCCCTCGTCTGTTTAAACCTGACAGGCCCCGCCCCTCGTCTGTTTAAACCTGACAGGCCCCGCCCCTCGTCTGTTTAAACCTGACAGGCCCCGCCCCTCGTCTGTTTAAACCTGACAGGCCCCGGCCCCTCGTCTGTTTAAACCTGACAGGCCCCGCCCCTCATCTGTTTAAACCTGACAGGCCCCGCCCCCTGGTCTGTTTAAACCTGACAGGCCCCGCCCCCTGGTCTGTTTAAACCTGACAGGCCCCGCCCCTGGTCTGTTTAACCCTGACAGGCCCCGCCCCTCTGACCTCTCTCAGGATGGCGTTTCCGTCGTTGGTCATGACGATTCCTCCGGTCGGATCCAGCAGCATCTGGACAGGAAAGAGTTAAAACCATTAAACTCTAGAGAACAGGCTCTGACACATGTTTGTGTAGAACAGGAGGCTCTGACACATGTTTGTGTAGAACAGGAGGCTCTGACACATGTTTGTGTAGAACAGGAGGCTCTGACACATGTTTGTGTAGAACAGGAGGCTCTGACACATGTTTGTGTAGAACAGGCTCTGACACATGTTTGTGTAGAACAGGAGGCTCTGACACATGTTTGTGTAGAACAGGCTCTGACACATGTTTGTGTAGAACAGGCTCTGACACATGTTTGTGTAGAACAGGAGGCTCTGACACATGTTTGTGTAGAACAGGCTCTGACACATGTTTGTGTAGAACAGGCTCTGACACATGTTTGTGTAGAACAGGCTCTGACACATGTTTGTGTAGAACAGGCTATGACACCTGTTTGTGTAGAACAGGAGGCTCTGACACATGTTTGTGTAGAACAGGAGGCTCTGACACATGTTTGTGTAGAACAGGAGGCTCTGACACATGTTTGTGTAGAACAGGAGGCTCTGACACATGTTTGTGTAGAACAGGAGGCTCTGACACATGTTTGTGTAGAACAGGAGGCTCTGACACATGTTTGTGTAGAACAGGAGGCTCTGGACACATGTTTGTGTAGAACAGGAGGCTCTGACACATGTTTGTGTAGAACAGGAGGCTCTGACACATGTTTGTGTAGAACAGGAGGCTCTGACACATGTTTGTGTAGAACAGGAGGCTCTGACACATGTTTGTGTAGAACAGGAGGCTCTGACACATGTTTGTGTAGAACAGGAGGCTCTGACACATGTTTGTGTAGAACAGGAGGCTCTGACACATGTTTGTGTAGAACAGGAGGCTCTGACACATGTTTGTGTAGAACAGGAGGCTCTGACACATGTTTGTGTAGAACAGGAGGCTCTGACACATGTTTGTGTAGAACAGGAGGCTCTGACACATGTTTGTGTAGAACAGGAGGCTCTGACACATGTTTGTGTAGAACAGGAGGCTCTGACACATGTTTGTGTAGAACAGGAGGCTCTGACACATGTTTGTGTAGAACAGGAGGCTCTGACACATGTTTGTGTAGAACAGGAGGCTCTGACACATGTTTGTGTAGAACAGGAGGCTCTGACACATGTTTGTGTAGAACAGGAGGCTCTGACACATGTTTGTGTAGAACAGGAGGCTCTGACACATGTTTGTGTAGAACAGGAGGCTCTGACACATGTTTGTGTAGAACAGGAGGCTCTGACACATGTTTGTGTAGAACAGGAGGCTCTGACACATGTTTGTGTAGAACAGGAGGCTCTGACACATGTTTGTGTAGAACAGGAGGCTCTGACACATGTTTGTGTAGAACAGGAGGCTCTGACACATGTTTGTGTAGAACAGGAGGCTCTGACACATGTTTGTGTAGAACAGGAGGCTCTGACACATGTTTGTGTAGAACAGGAGGCTCTGACACATGTTTGTGTAGAACAGGAGGCTCTGACACATGTTTGTGTAGAACAGGCTCTGACACATGTTTGTGTAGAACAGGAGGCTCTGACACATGTTTGTGTAGAACAGGAGGCTCTGACACATGTTTGTGTAGAACAGGAGGCTCTGACACATGTTTGTGTGAGGGGGGTCACCTTCATCATGGCCCGGGGGCCGAGGCAGGTCCGGATCACATCTGCGATCGTCTGAAACACATGAAAGTCTTTAATGCACCTGCACCTGCCGTCTGACAGGGTCAACTCACAGGGTCCTGTCACACAGTTTAAAGTCTATGATGTCACTTCCTGTTGAACACGACACAAATGACAGTTAGAGGTGATTCTACAGCTGTTACCATAGCAACCAGGCTGTAAACAAGGGCCACTGTTACCATAGCAACCGGACTGTAAACAAGGGCCCACTGTTACCATAGCAACCAGACTGTAAACAAGGACAAACTGTTACCATAGCAACCGGACTGTAAACAAGGGCCACATCCACACACGACACAACAGTTAGACTGACAGAAATAATCCGTGAAAAGACTTTATTTTGTCGATGGTTTAAATTGCTGTAAACAGTCTGTTTTCAATGGTACGTCACCTTTTGATGACATCACAGAGCGACTCCACTTCCTGTCCTTTTAAACTCTTATTTTACTTCAAACTGTCAAGTCAGACATAAAACTAAATATTAATAATAAACATGTTCAGAACTTAAGAAGGACTGGACCAGGACTGGACCAGGACCAGGACTGGACCAGGACTGGATCAGGACCAGGACTGGACCAGGACCAGGACCAGGACTGGACCAGGACCAGGACTGGACCAGGACCAGGACTGGACCAGGACTGGACCAGGACCAGGACTGGACCAGGACCAGGACCAGGACCAGGACCAGGACTGGACCAGGACTGGACCAGGACCGGGACCAGGACTGGACCAGGACCAGGACCAGGACTGGACCAGGACCAGGACTGACCCAGGACTGACCCAGGACCAGGACCAGGACCAGACTGACCTTGGCGGCGTTGATGTTCCCCGTCTGGACCTTCCTCCCTGACTCCCTCTTCACGTTCTGATCTGAAACACAAACGGGTCAAAGTCACACCTCGAGCTCCAGGACAAACATTTGACCCAAACGAAGGTCACGAGCTTCAGCTTCTCCTGAACAGACCATCGACTCAAACGTCTGAACCATCGACTCAAACGTCTGAACCATCGACTGAACCGTCTGAACCATCGACTCAAACGTCTGAACCATCGACTGAACCATCGACTCAAACGTCTGAACCATCGACTCAAACGTCTGAACCATCGACTCAAACGTCTGAACCATCGACTCAAACGTCTGAACCATCGACTCAAACGTCTGAACCATCGACTCAAACGTCTGAACCATCGACTCAAACGTCTGAACCATCGACTCAAACGTCTGAACCATCGACTCAAACGTCTGAACCATCGACTGAACCGTCTGAACCATCGACTGAACCGTCTGAACCATCGACTGAACCGTCTGAACCATCGACTGAACCGTCTGAACCATCGACTCAAAAATCTGAACCCGACTCAAAAATCTGAACCATCGACTCAAACGTCTGAACCATCGACTCAAACGTCTGAACCATCGACTCAAACGTCTGAACCATCGACTCAAACGTCTGAACCATCGACTCAAACGTCTGAACCATCGACTCAAACGTCTGAACCATCGACTCAAACGTCTGAACCATCGACTCAAACGTCTGAACCATCGACTGAACCGTCTGAACCATCGACTCAAACGTCTGAACCATCGACTCAAACGTCTGAACCATCGACTCAAACGTCTGAACCATCGACCCACATTAAACTCTATGGTCTGAAGTGTTTGTTGGACAAAAGCAGCACATTTGTGTTTCCAGAGTAAAAGGTCAGTGAGTTTGATTTTCTGTAACAAACCATGGACTAAAGACATACTTTTGTTCTCGCCTTAAGATTGTGTTTTATCTTCAACAGAATCTAATTTATGGAACAGTCTCTAATATATCTGTAGAGAAAATGAAAAATGATTGTGGGCTCAACATTTCTGAGTATTTTTCAGTAAAAACGACAAAAGTGTGACTAAAATCGACAAAAACGCAATTTAAAAGCGACAAAAACACGACTAAAAGCGACAAAAACGTGACATAAAGGGATAAAAACATGACTAAAAGTGACATAAATGTGACTAAAAGCATCAAAATTCTCCTGGTTTGAAGTGTTTGTTGGAAAAACAGCACATTTCCGGAGTAAAAGCTCAGTGAGTTTGATTTTCTGTAACAAACCATGGACTAAAGACAGTATTTTATCTTCAACAGAATCTAATTTATGGAACAGTCTCTAATATATCTGTAGATTAAATGAAAAATGATTGTGGGCTCAGAGTATTTTCCAGTCAAACCCATAAATCTGGATTGTTCTTCATCAAAAATACAAAGAGTTGTTGATAATTTGCTCAAACATGATGTAAACACAATAATAAATGTGTCTGAGGCTCTGACTCTGAACATTTGTCTCATTAATCTCAGTTTCTCATTCACACTTTTGTCCCGTTGTCTTGTTCTGAATTCACGATGTTTTTGTTTTAAATGGATTATATTAATGTACAGTGTGTTATTGAAGAAATACTTTATACAAACACTGTATTCTTTTGTACATTTGTACCTAATAACGTCACCGTCTGTGTTTTAAAAGGTCTTTATGACTCAGGGCGGAGCCGCAGCATCACTGACTCCGCCCAAACACTTTGAGTCCCGTTTCAGGTCGATTCCCCTTTTACTGTTGGTGCTGGAAATCCTCTTGTGAAGTCACTGTGCAATATTAATCCACTGTGCAATGTTAAGTCCACTGTGCAATATTAATCCACTGTGCAATATTAGTCCACTGTGCAATGTTAAGTCCACTGTGCAATATTAAGTCCACTGTGCAATACTAAGTCCACTGTGCAATATTAAGTCCACTGTGCAATGTTAAGTCCACTGTGCAATATTAGTCCACTGTGCAATGTTAAGTCCACTGTGCAATATTAGTCCACTGTGCAATATTAAGTCACTTATAAACATAAACTGTACATGATCATGTGAATATGTAAATAGACAAGGACAGTAGAGTTAATCTTATTGTAAACTGTTCATGTCGGGGGTTTAGTTGATTAATAAAGACACTTTATAAGTTAAACGGGGCAGACATTATATAGATCTATTGTATTTTATTTCTATTTTTTATATATAACTTATATTGTTCTAATTCTTTACTGTCTCTACTGGTCGGTTGCACATGTAACAAAAAGAATTTCCCCTGAGGATAAATAAAAGTCATTCTGATTCTGATTGTGTTAACACTGTGATCATCTAAAACAAAGGAGATATAAACACAACAATGACAGCTCAAAACGAGGCTAAAGATGCTACAAGCTAAATATTTACGACATAGTTCAACGACACATCTTTAAATTATTGGATATAAACCGTAACGCTTTACAAACCGGAGAAATAAGGTTCTATTCTCGTGGATAAAGTGCTGAGTAGGGCGTTAGCATTAGCTCAAACACGCCTTGACGCAGCTGTTAGCCGTTAGCCGCGGCCCCGTTGAGAATGAATGGCGAGGCTAACGGTTTAGCATTAGCTCAGAGCCGCGTCAGGAGCCACATGTTCCGGGCACGTCTCACGCCTCTCCCCGCGGGCTGTGCCTCTTAAACCCCGCGGGAAACGGCCCGAAGCCCCGCGGCAGCTTCAGCGCGAGTCAAACCGGTGAATAAACTGTAAAGATAAAGAGTTTAAATGTGTTTTCTACTCACTGAGCACTAAAACCTGCTGCCCGAACATCTTTGACACAACCGGCCTGGAAGCTTCGACAGGAAGGGAAGCGCCACGAGCCAATCAGAGGCGAGAACAGGGTCAAAGAGGCGGGGCGGGGAGGAACGGTCAGCGACGCGGCCAATCGCAGGCAGGAGGCGGGTGACTGACACCGAAATGAACCAATCACAGCAGCGGAACCAGAAGGACGGCGATTCTGGGCAGATTAGCCTTTTACGGAGAAGAACTAAAGGCTTTAAAAGTATTTAAATGAATAATGTTTAGCTAAAGGTATAAAAGTGTGACTTCTAAAAGAATAATATTAACAACGATCGTTTTATTAAAAACAAATTTATTCAATCTTTCTCCGACACAAACAATAAATATTCAAAATAAATACATAATCCATTTGGAAACACAAATTAAACTGAGTCTTTGTAAAATGGCTGCCGTCGAAGTCCGTAAACATTTGATGAATAAATCAAACCAGTGCAGTTTGTGTCTGTAAACAGTTTAACCTCATTATGTACAAAACAATAGAAACATTTGTACAGGGTTTATATGAAACAGATTCACCTCCTCATCAAAGAAACAATAATAATAAATAATAATAAATAAAGGAGGCTCCCGGTGCAGGAGGCTCCGGTGCAGGAGGCTCCGGTGCAGGAGGCTCCGGTGCAGGAGGCTCCCGGTGCAGGAGGCTCCGGTGCAGGAGGCTCCAGCAGGAGGCTCAGGTGCAGGAGGCTCCTGGTGCAGGAGGCTCCTGGGCTCCCGGTGCAGGAGGCTCCCGGTGCAGGAGGCTCCGGTGCAGGAGGCTCCGGTGCAGGAGGCTCCCGGTGCAGGAGGCCCTGGTGCAGGAGGCTCCGGTGCAGGAGGCTCCGGTGCAGGAGGCTCCCGGTGCAGGAGGCTCCGGTGCAGGAGGCTCCGGTGCAGGAGGCTCCGGTGCAGGAGGCTCAGGTGCAGGAGGCTCAGGGCCGGTTTTTGTTTCCGACGCTGCTTTGTTTCAGTCGAGACTCTATCGAATCTAAATCAGTTTAATCTTTTGTCTCCTCTTTTACTCTCCTTCTCTCTCTCCTCTCCTCCTCCTCATCTCCTCCTCCTCCTCCTCTCTCTCCTCCTCCTTGTCTCCTCCTCCTCCTCCTCTCCTACAGCTCGCTCCTCGCTCCTCTCGTGGTTAAAGCGTGTGAAGCTTCTCTCTGGACAAACCTGAGCAGGTCCTTCACTCCTCGTCTCCTCCTCGTCTCCTCCTCCTCTCCTCTCCTCCTCCTCCTTGTCTCCTCCTCTCCTCCTCCTCCTTGTCTCCTCCTCCTCCTCCTACAGCTCGCTCCTCGCTCCTCTCGTGGTTAAAGCGTGTGAAGCTTCTCTCTGGACAAACCTGAGCAGGTCCTTCACTTCTCGTCTCCTCCTCCTCTCCTCCTCCTTGTCTCCTCCTCTCCTCCTCCTTGTCTCCTCCTCCTTGTCTCCTCCTCCTCCTCTCCTACAGCTCGCTCCTCGCTCCTCTCGTGGTTAGAGCGTGTGAAGCTTCTCTCTGGACAAACCTGAGCAGGTCCTTCACTCCTCGTCTCCTCCTCCTCCCCTCCTCCTTGTCTCCTCCTCCTTGTCTCCCCCTCCTCCCCCCCTCCTCCTACAGCTCGCTCCTCGCTCCTCTCGTGGTTAGAGCGTGTGAAGCTTCTCTCTGGACAAACCTGAGCAGGTCCTTCACTTCTCCTCTCTCTCCTCCTCCTCTCCTCCTCTCCTCCTCCTCCTCCTTGTCTCCTCCTCCTCCCCTCCTCCTCCTCTCCTACAGCTCGCTCCTCGCTCCTCTCGTGGTTAAAGCGTGTGAAGCTTCTCTCTGGACAAACCTGAGCAGGTCCTTCACTTCTCGCGGACCCTGAACGACAAACACAAACCGGTCACTTTCAATCTAAAGCACCGCACCATGACGTCGTCGGAGTGGGAGGGGCCGCACCTCGTATCGCACCGGCTCGGCTTTTCTCCCGACGGCGGCGAAATAAATGGTGGGAAAACTGAAAGAGAAGAACGAGGAAACAAAGAGGCTTTAGGCACGGACGAGCTTCACCTGGACCAGAAACACGACTAAAAGACACAAAGAGGGGTGTGGCTCCGGCCGAGGGGGTGTGGCTCGGGCCGAGGGGGTGTGGCTCGGGCCGAGGGGGTGTGGCTCCGGCCGAGGGGGCGTGGCTCCGGCCGAGGGGGCGTGGCTCCGGCCGAGGGGGTGTGGCTCCGGCCGAGGGGGTGTGGCTCCGGCCGAGGGGGCGTGGCTCCGGCCGAGGGGGCGTGGCTCGGGCCGAGGGGGCGTGGGTCGGGCCGAGGGGGTGTGGCTCGGGCTGAGGCTCGGGCTGAGGGGGTGTGGCTCGGGCCGAGGGGGTGTGGCTCGGGCTGAGGGGGTGTGGCTCGGGCTGAGGCTCGGGCTGAGGGGGTGTGGCTCGGGCTGAGGGGGTGTGGCTCGGGCTGAGGGGGCGTGGCTTGGGCCGAGGGGGCGTGGCTCGGGCGGAGGGGGTGTGGCTCGGGCTGAGGGGGTGTGGCTCCGGCTGAGGGGGTGTGGCTCGGGCTGAGGGGGTGTGGCTCGGGCTGAGGCTCGGGCTGAGGGGGCGTGGCTCGGGCTGAGGGGGTGTGGCTCGGGCCGAGGGGGTGTGGCTCGGGCCGAGGGGGTGTGGCTCCGGCCGAGGGGGTGTGGCTCGGGCCGAGGGGGTGTGGCTCCGGCTGAGGGGGTGTGGCTCGGGCCGAGGGGGTGTGGCTCGGGCTGAGGGGGCGTGGCTCGGGCAGAGGGGGCGTGGCTCGGGCCAAGGGGGCGTGGCTCCGGCTGAGGGGGTGTGGCTCTTCTTTTCGTTCGTTGTTTTGTACGACGTCACGGCATCAACGGAAAAACAATATAAACGATAAACACAAACAGTAAAAACCACACAGGACGGACTCACCCCGGAACGTCGTATCCCACAGGAACGTCGTTATCCACCGCGTTCATCTTCACCACCACCAGCCCCGGGTCTGAGGACAACTGAGACACACAAGGTTTGAACTAAAAACACAACTAAAAACACAAGGTTTAAACTAAAAACACAACTAAAAACACAAGGTTTAAACTAAAAACACAACTAAAAACACAAGGTTTAAACTAAAAACACAACTAAAAACACAACTGAGAAACACAAGGTTTAAACTAAAAACACAACTAAAAACACAAGGTTTAAACTAAAAACACAACTAAAAACAACTGAGACACACAAGGTTTAAACTAAAAACACAACTAAAAACACAAGGTTTAAACTAAAAACACAACTAAAAACACAAGGATTCAACTAAAAACACAACTAAAAACACAAGGTTTAAACTAAAAACACAACTAAAAACACAACTGAGAAACACAAGGTTTAAACTAAAAACACAACTAAAAACACAAGGTTTAAACTAAAAACACAACTAAAAACACAACTGAGACACACAAGGTTTAAACTAAAAACACAACTAAAAACACAAGGTTTAAACTAAAAACACAAGGATTCAACTAAAAACACAACTAAAAACACAACTGAGAAACACAAGGTTTAAACTAAAAACACAACTAAAAACACAAGGATTAAACTAAAAACACAACTGAGACACACAAGGTTTGAACTAAAAACACAACTAAAAACACAACTAAAAACACAACTAAAAACACAATGTTTAAACTAAAAACACAACTAAAAACACAAGGATTCAACTAAAAACACAACTAAAAACACAACTGAGAAACACAAGGTTTAAACTAAAAACACAAGGTTTAAACTAAAAACACAACTAAAAACACAACTGAGAAACACAAGGATTAAACTAAAAACACAACTAAAAACACAAGGATTAAACTAAAAACACAACTGAGAAACACAAGGTTTAAACTAAAAACACAACTAAAAACACAAGGTTTAAACTAAAAACACAACTAAAAACACAACTGAGACACACAAGGTTTAAACTAAAAACACAACTAAAAACACAAGGTTTAAACTAAAAACACAACTAAAAACACAAGGATTCAACTAAAAACACAACTAAAAACACAACTGAGAAACACAAGGTTTAAACTAAAAACACAACTAAAAACACAAGGTTTAAACTAAAAACACAACTAAAAACACAACTGAGAAACACCAGGTTTAAACTAAAAACATAACTAAAAACACAAGGGTTAAACTAAAAACACAACTAAAAACACAACTAAAAACACAACTGAGAAACACCAGGTTTAAACTAAAAACACAAGGGTTAAACTAAAAACACAACTAAAAACACAAGGATTAAAAACACAACTAAAAACACAAGGATTAAACTAAAAACACAACTGAGAAACACAAGGTTTAAACTAAAAACACAACTAAAAACACAAGGATTAAACTAAAAACACAAGGTTTAAACTAAAAACACAACTAAAAACACAACTGAGACACACAAGGTTTAAACTAAAAACACAACTAAAAACACAAGGTTTAAACTAAAAACACAACTAAAAACACAAGGATTCAACTAAAAACACAACTAAAAACACAACTGAGAAACACCAGGTTTAAACTAAAAACACAAGGGTTAAACTAAAAACACAACTAAAAACACAAGGATTCAACTAAAAACACAACTAAAAACACAACTGAGAAACACAAGGTTTAAACTAAAAACACAACTAAAAACACAAGGTTTAAACTAAAAACACAACTAAAAACACAACTGGGACACACAAGGTTTAAACTAAAAACACAACTAAAAACACAAGGTTTAAACTAAAAACACAACTAAAAACACAAGGATTCAACTAAAAACACAACTAAAAACACAACTGAGAAACACCAGGTTTAAACTAAAAACACAAGGGTTAAACTAAAAACACAACTAAAAACACAACTAAAAACACAAGGATTAAAAACACAACTGAGAAACACAAGGTTTAAACTAAAAACACAACTAAAAACACAAGGTTTAAACTAAAAACACAACTAAAAACACAACTGAGAAACACAAGGATTAAACTAAAAACACAACTGAAAACACAACTGAGAAACACAAGGATTAAACTAAAAACACAACTAAAAACACAACTGAGAAACACAAGGTTTAAACTAAAAACATAACTAAAAACACAAGGGTTAAACTAAAAACACAACTAAAAACACAAGGTTTAAACTAAAAACACAACTAAAAACACAAGGATTCAACTAAAAACACAACTAAAAACACAACTGAGAAACACCAGGTTTAAACTAAAAACACAAGGGTTAAACTAAAAACACAACTAAAAACACAACTGAGAAACACAAGGATTAAACTAAAAACACAACTAAAAACACAAGGTTTAAACTAAAAACACAACTAAAAACACAACTGAGAAACACAAGGATTAAACTAAAAACACAACTGAAAACACAACTGAGAAACACAAGGTTTAAACTAAAAACACAAGGTTTAAACTAAAAACACAACTAAAAACACAACTGAGAAACACCAGGATGTGTGTGGGGCGTGTGTGCGGAGCCTGCACCTCGGAGGCGACCTGAGCAAACACCGGCTCCAGTTTCTTGCAGACCTGACACCGAGGAGAGTAGAACAGGACCAGAGCGTCTTTATGAGGATCGTTCACAACGTCAGCGAAGGACTCTGCCACGACGACCTGCAGCGACAAGAACCACACTTTAACGACCTGCAGCGACAAGAACCACACTTTAACGACCTGCAGCGACAAGAGCCACACTTTAACGACCTGCAGCGACAAGAAACACACTTTAACGACCTGCAGCGACAAGAACCACACTTTAACGACCTGCAGCGACAAGAACCACACTTTAACGACCTGCAGCGACAAGAACCACACTTTAACGACAATGACCTGCAGCGACAAGAACCACACTTTAACGACCTGCAGCGACAAGAACCACACTTTATACACATACACACACACACACTGTACACACACACACACTGTACACACACACACACACACTGTACACACACACACACACACACACACACACACACACACACACACACTGTACCTTCACTGGGCCGAGGTTCTTTTCTGGAACAGGCTCAGATTTAACGTAACGTTTCAGTCGCCCCGAAAAATAATCCTCCAGAAACCGCTCGAGAGACCGACCGTCCCTCCTGTGGGTCACACGCCCCAGTCAGACGACAATAATAATAATAATAACAATAATAATGACAATAATAATAATAATAATAATGATGACACGTGACGGTGTGACTCACGTAAACTCCTCCCTCATGGTGAACTTCAGTCCGAGTCTGGTCCGGATCGTGGCCACAGGAAGTCCTGGATCTGGACCCAAACCAAACTCCTCCTGAAGCTCCGCCTCAAAGTCTCTACGATTGGCTACGGAGAAGCTCAGGCCCCGCCCACGGAACTTAGACGCCACCAGCATCACCCTGTCAGAGAGAGGGGGCGGGGTTTAGAGAAGCATCAGCCTATCACAGAGAGGGGGCGGGGTTTAGAGAAGCATCAGCCTATCACAGAGAGGGGGCGGGGTTTAGAGAAGCATCAGCCTATCACAGAGAGGGGGCGGGGTTTAGAGAAGCATCAGCCTATCACAGAGAGGGGGCGGGGTTTAGAGAGAGGGGGCGGGGTTTAGAGAAGCACCAGCCTATCACAGAGAGGGGGCGGGGTTTAGAGAAGCACCAGCCTATCACAGAGAGGGGGCGGGGTTTATAGAAGCATCAGCCTATCACAGAGAGAGGGCGAGTTTAGAGCGAGGGGGCGGGGTTTAGAGCGAGGGGGCGGGGCTCAGCAGCAGGTTAAAGCTCCACTGCGGGACATGGGCAGCAGGCACAGGCTGCAGTTCACCTGTTCCTCCAGTAGTTGGAGCCGCGCAGGTTGTGGATGAAGTCGAGGTCGTAGTAAACGGTGAGCAGGTCCTTCACCCTCAGACGCTCCAAGTTCTCCAGCGTCAGGTGAGGAACCAGACCAGAACTGTGGACGAGAACCAGGATTAGACCAGGACTGTGGACCAGGACTGTGGACGAGAACCAGGATTAGACCAGGACTGAGGACCAGGACTGTGGACGAGAACCAGGATTAGACCAGAACTGTGGACCAGAACCAGGATTAGACCAGGACTGTGGACGAGAACCAGGATTAGACCAGGACTGTGGACCAGGACTGTGGACGAGAACCAGGATCAGACCAGAACTGTGGACGAGAACCAGGATTAGACCAGAACTGTGGACCAGAACTGTGGACGAGAACCAGGATCAGACCAGAACTGTGGACGAGAACCAGGATTAGACCAGAACTGTGGACCAGAACTGTGGACGAGAACCAGGATCAGACCAGGACTGTGGACGAGAACCAGGGTTAGACCAGGACTGAGGACCAGGACTGTGGACGAGAACCAGGATTAGACCAGAACTGTGGACCAGAACCAGGATTAGACCAGAACTGTGGACGAGAACCAGGATTAGACCAGAACTGTGGACCAGAACTGTGGACGAGAACCAGGATCAGACCAGGACTGTGGACGAGAACCAGGATTAGACCAGGACTGTGGACCAGAACTGTGAACGAGAACCAGGATTAGACCAGGACTGTGGACCAGGACTGTGGACGAGAACCAGGATTAGACCAGGACTGTGGACGAGAACCAGGATTAGACCAGGACTGTGGACCAGGACTGAACCAGGACTGAACCAGGACTGAACCAGGACTGAACCAGGACTAAACTAGGACTAAACAGGACTGAACCAGGACTAAACCAGGACTAAACCAGGTCTGAACCAGGACTAAACCAGGACTAAACCAGGACTAAACCAGGACTACAGCAGGACTAAACCAGGACTAAACCAGGTCCAAACTAGGACTAAACCAGGACTACAGCAGGACTACAGCAGGACTACAGCAGAACTAAACCAGGACTACAGCAGGACTAAACCAGGACTATACCAGGACTACACCAGGACTACAGCAGGACTCACATGTTGTCTCGGATGAAGCGTCGGAGGGAGGTGATGGTCAGATAATCGGAGAAAACCACGACACTTTCTTCAAACTTATTGGCCAAACGCGGCGGTCTGAAGAGCAGCACGCACCTGAGGAACACGACAGGTGAGTGTGGGAGGGCATCTGACCCACGAGGACACAGAGGGAGGGCATCTGACCCACGAGGACACAGAGGGAGGGCATCTGACTCACTCTCCTGTGGCGTTGTGCTCTCGGCCCAGCGTCAGGTCGAAGCTGTGAGCAAATCTGAACTGTTCCCGGAGCAAACCTGCAGCTTTCAGGAATTCAGCCAAACGAGATGAGTCCGGAGAGAACAGACCTGAAACCAGAGCAGGACCGGGACCGGGTCAGGACCTGGACCAGGACTAAGACCAGGACCAGACCAGGACCAGGACCAGGACTGAGACCAGGACCGGGTCAGGACCTGGACCAGGACAATAATCAATGTTTGTCCAAATAAACCACCGCAAATCCCCCTCTGTTCACCTCCCTCGGGACTAAACCTCTGTCTCCCTCGGGACTAAACCTCTGTCTCCCTCGGGACTAAACCTCTGTCTCCCTCGGGACTAAACCTCTGTCTCCCTCGAGACTAAACCTCTGTCTCCCTCGGGACTAAACCTCTGTCTCCCTCGAGACTAAACCTCTGTCTCCCTCGGGACTAAACCTCTGTCTCCTTCGGGACTAAACCTCTGTCTCCTTCGGGACTAAACCTCTGTCTCCCTCGGGACTAAACCTCTGTCTCCTTCGGGACTAAACCTCTGTCTCCCTCGGGACTAAACCTCTGTCTCCCTCGGGACTAAACCTCTGTCTCCCTCGGGACTAAACCTCTGTCTCCCTCGGGACTAAACCTCTGTCTCCCTCGGGACTAAACCTCTGTCTCCCTCGGGACTAAACCTCTGTCTCCCTCGGGACTAAACCTCTGTCTCCTTCGGGACTAAACCTCTGTCTCCTTCGGGACTAAACCCGAACAGAACAAGGGTTTCATGTTGAGGAGGTTCTGAGTTCTGACCCACGATGCTGGCTTCATAGTGGTTAACAAACTGCTCCAGGTCGAACTTGGACTTAATCAGAACCGAGTCGGGTCCAGACTGTTTCTTCATGATCTGCACAATGCCCTCTGCGACAGAAGCACAGGACAAACTCATTTAAATGTTTCACGTGTTAAACCTCTGCACAAAACAGACAGCGCCCCCTGCTGTACCTGCAGAGCGGGGCCCGTCGTAGGGGCCCGCGTCCCTCCCGCTCCTGAAGATCTTCAGAGTGGGGTATCCAGTCACTCCAAAGCGCGCGCACAGGTCACTGCTGGCCGTGCAGTCCACCTTAAATCACACACAGTTCAAGAAAAAACACCACTCCCCTTTAATAATGGACTCTCTTCCACACAGGAAAGGTAAACGACTTAAATGACCCACTTTTACTTTAATGTTTTTGCCCTGTTCTTCCTTTGTCGCTCTAGTCTTATTAAAGTATTATGTGTGTTTTTATTCATTTTTTCTTACTTTGCCCAGTTGGACGGTTCCCTTGAGTTTTGTTGCTGCTTTCTCGAAATCTGGAGACAGTTTCTTACAGTGACCGCACCTGAAACCCAGAGTCCACACTTCAGTTCAAACAACACATCGATTCTATAAAAGTGCGTCTTCTTTTAAACAAAAGTACATTGTTCTTGATACTTTTACAGTGTAACAGTGAAGGCCTCCGCATGACGACAAAACTGTATAACGTTATAAACTAAAGATTCTTCGGTATCTGTCTCAGCCCAAACCCTTAAAGTGCGTATGACGGGTTTTTATGATTTTCTAATTTTGACTTTATTCAGTGCATTAATGCCTCTTGTAAATATAAATTATAGTTTTACACCAATCGGGTCTGTGTTTGTGGAGAAAAGTCGAAAAACCTGTTGAAAATTACAGGAGGTAAACAAACTGATGACATCACACTGGGGAGACAAAGGACATGCATCATTTATACAAAATAAACTACTTTTTCGACGCTTTTAACATCGATTCAACAAAATAAAGGTGTTCACATGTGTTTCTCTTTGTCAAATGAACAAAATCTGTGACATTAGAGGCGTTTTGGCCCAGTGCACAGTGTGGTTGCTATGGTGATTTCCTAGTGTGATGTCATACTTTACAACCAGGAAGTAAAATTAAAAACCTAAAAAAAATAGCTAACTTGAGGTAAAATTTGTGAAGATTCTAGAAGAAACTGAAATATATTTATCTGAACTGCATTTTAGTGAAATGAGAAGTCAACCTGTCATAGGCCCTTTAAACCTGTCATAGGCCCTTTAAACCTGTCATAGGCCCTTTAAACCTGTCATAGGCCCTTTAATTATGAAGAAAAACAGACTAAACCCTTCAGGACCCGTCCACGGACCCCGGCGGACCCGTCCACAGACACCGGCGGACACGTCCACAGACCCCGGCGGACCCGTCCACAGACCCCGGCGGACCCGTCCACAGACCCCGGCGGACCCGTCCACGGACCCCGGCGGACACGTCCACAGACACACAAACACTCGTAAAGGCTCGTTCAGTCGTTTATCCGGGCTTGGGGCCGTTACCATGGAGCGTAGAACATGACCAGCATCGTCTCGTGCTCCGTTGCCAGGTAATCGAAGTCCGCGTCCGCGAGCTCCAGCACGTCCCTGCGCGCGGCCCCGGCGGCGGGAAAACTCAGCGCGAGGAGGAAGGAGACAAGATGGAGGACGAGCAGCGCCATGGCAGAACCAGCGCCGAGCCGAACCGCGGGCGGAACCGGGGATTTACCGGCCGAGTCACGGGCAGAGGGCAGCGGACACCGGGCGGAGGGAGGCGTCCGGACCGTGAACCGACGAACGGCACCGAGACACGGACACTTCCGGCCCGGAGCTTCAGAATAAAGCTGGAAAACACATTTACTTTGGGTGAATGCGCACAGAAATAACAAAATACAACAACTTTATAAATATTAGCAGATTAAAATAATAATTACAACATTTAGGGTCTTTAATATGACGAAACTTACGCTCTTTGTTCGTGTTTTAAACCGTTATTTTGAAGGATTAGGTTTAGTTTTCGTTCTTTGTCGTGAATTGACGGAAACGGTAGACAACACGGAAATACGGCTCTCTGATTGGCTGACAGCAGCAGGCGGTGATGCGATGTAATTCCGTGATTGGACAGAGCCCCTGTCAATCATGTTCGCTTCACACGGTTCCACAAAATAATGCGTTTTAACCTGTTTTTAAAGCAGATACCAGCAGGAACGAGCACGAACGATTATTTTAAACACGATTATTTATGTTTATTTAAATGAATGATGAGTTAAATCTTACAGAGAAGCTTTATTTATTGTTTTTAGTGCCGTTTTCCCTCCTCCGTCCCAGTAAGCGCCGCTGTTTCTTTCACTTCGGAGGAATTTCACTGAACGGAACTGGCTTTGTTTACTTCCATTCACCGATTAGACTCTGATAAAAACGTCAAAACATTAGGTTCACGCTTTTATCCAACGTCAAACGCTCATCGGATGGATTTAGGAGGCATCTCTGGCTCTTTTCACGCAGTTAGAGCCCAAACATGAGCGAAAAGATGCCGCTCTGAGGCGCCGAGGCTCGGTCCGTTAGCCTGGGTTTGGACCGAACACTCGCCCTTTCCCCCCGGGCTCGGATCAGGCTTTGGACCGCAGAGATTCAGCCTTTTCCCGGGGGTTTCTCGCCCTGTTCCTCGGGTCTGAGCCGGGTTTGGACCGCACTTTGGCCCGGTCCCTCGGGTTTGGACCGCACTTTGGCCCGGTCCCTCGGGTTTGGACCGCACTTTGGCCCGGTCCCTCGGGTTTGGACCGCACTTTGGCCCGGTCCCTCGGGTTTGGACCGCACTTTGGCCCGGTCCCTCGGGTCTGAGCCGGGTTTGGACCACACTGTCCTGCTCTCGGCTCGGTTCTCATGGAGTCGCTGCGTGAGTCGGTGGTGGTTCGGCTCCAGGCGGTGCTGAACCCGGCCCACCCGGCTCTGGACGCCACCCTGCGGGCCGTGCTGGGCTGGAGGCTGGAGGCGGCGGCCCAGGACCTGATGGAGCTCTTCCAGAGGACCGTGGAGAAGATCCAGGACGAGCTCCAGCGGCAGAGGAAGCTCCTGGACACGCTGCTGCAGTCGGCCGAGAGGGCGGAGCCCGAGGAGAACCAGGACCAGGAGCAAGTGGGCCGGGACCAGGAGCTCAGCGAGGCCCACGAGAAGACAGGTGAGCCCCGAGGAGACAGGTGAGCCCCGAGGAGACAGGTGAGCCCCGAGGAGACAGGTGAGCCCCGAGGAGACAGGTGCACGAGGAGACAGGTGAGCCCCGAGGAGACAGGTGAGCCCCGAGGAGACAGGTGAGCCCCGAGGAGACAGGTGAGCCCCGAGGAGACAGGTGAGCCCCGAGGAGACAGGTGAGCCCCGAGGAGACAGGTGAGCCCCGAGGAGACAGGTGAGCCCGAGGAGACAGGTGAGCCCCGAGGAGACAGGTGAGCCCCGAGGAGACAGGTGAGCCCCGAGGAGACAGGTGAGCCCCGAGGAGTCAGGTGAGCCCCGAGGAGACAGGTGAGCCCCGAGGAGTCAGGTGAGCCCCGAGGAGACAGGTGCATGAGGAGACAGGTGAGCCCCGAGGAGACAGGTGAGGCCCGAGGAGACAGGTGAGCCCCGAGGAGACAGGTGAGCCCCGAGGAGACAGGTGAGCCCCGAGGAGACAGGTGAGGCCCGAGGAGACAGGTGAGGCCCGAGGAGACAGGTGCACGAGGAGACAGGTGAGCCCCGAGGAGACAGGTGCACGAGGAGACAGGTGAGCCCCGAGGAGACAGGTGAGCCCCGAGGAGACAGGTGAGCCCCGAGGAGACAGGTGAGCCCCGAGGAGACAGGTGAGCCCCGAGGAGACAGGTGAGCCCCGAGGAGACAGGTGAGCCCCGAGGAGACAGGTGAGCCCCGAGGAGACAGGTGCATGAGGAGACAGGTGAGCCCCGAGGAGACAGGTGCACGAGGAGACAGGTGAGCCCCGAGGAGACAGGTGAGGCCCGAGGAGACAGGTGCACGAGGAGACAGGTGAGCCCCGAGGAGACAGGTGAGCCCCGAGGAGACAGGTGAGCCCCGAGGAGACAGGTGAGCCCCGAGAAGACAGGTGAGCCCCGAGGAGACAGGTGATCACCGAGGAGACAGGTGAGGCCCGAGGAGACAGGTGAGGCCCGAGGAGACAGGTGAGCCCCGAGGAGACAGGTGAGCCCCGAGGAGACAGGTGAGCCCCGAGGAGACAGGTGAGCCCCGAGGAGACAGGTGAGCCCCGAGGAGACAGGTGAGCCCCGAGGAGACAGGTGAGCCCCGAGGAGACAGGTGAGCCCCGAGGAGACAGGTGAGCCCGAGGAGACAGGTGAGCCCCGAGGAGACAGGTGAGCCCCGAGGAGACAGGTGAGCCCGAGGAGACAGGTGAGCCCCGAGGAGACAGGTGAGCCCCTGAGGGAGACAGGTGAGCCCCGAGGAGACAGGTGAGCCCCGAGGGAGACAGGTGAGCCCGAGGAGACAGGTGCATGAGGAGACAGGTGAGCCCCGAGGAGACAGGTGCACGAGGAGACAGGTGAGCCCGAGGAGACAGGTGAGCCCGAGGAGACAGGTGAGCCCTGAGGAGACAGGTGAGCCCGAGGAGACAGGTGAGCCTCGAGGAGACAGGTGAGCCCGAGGAGACAGGTGCGCCCGAGGAGACAGGTGCGCCGAGGAGACAGGTGAGCCCCGAGGAGACAGGTGAGCCCCGAGGAGACAGGTGAGCCCCGAGGAGACAGGTGAGCCCGAGGAGACAGGTGAGCCCGAGGAGACAGGTGAGCCCGAGGAGACAGGTGAGCCCGAGGAGACAGGTGAGCCCGAGGAGACAGGTGAGCCCCGAGGAGACAGGTGAGCCCGAGGAGACAGGTGAGCCCCGAGGAGACAGGTGAGCCCCGAGAAGACAGGTGAGCCCCGAGGAGACAGGTGAGCCCCGAGGAGACAGGTGAGGCCCGAGGAGACAGGTGAGAACCGAGGAGACAGGTGAGGCCCGAGGAGACAGGTGAGCCGAGGAGACAGGTGAGCCCCGAGGAGACAGGTGAGCCCGAGGAGACAGGTGAGCCCGAGGAGACAGGTGAGCCCCGAGGAGACAGGTGAGCGAGGAGACAGGTGAGCCCGAGGAGACAGGTGAGCCCGAGGAGACAGGTGAGCCCGAGGAGACAGGTGAGCCCGAGGAGACAGGTGAGCCCCGAGGAGACAGGTGAGCCCGAGGAGACAGGTGAGCCCGAGGAGACAGGTGAGCCCGAGGAGACAGGTGAGCCCGAGGAGACAGGTGAGCCCTGAGGAGACAGGTGAGCCCGAGGAGACAGGTGATCCCCGAGGAGACAGGTGAGCCCCGAGGAGACAGGTGAGCCCCGAGGAGACAGGTGAGCCCCGAGGAGACAGGTGAGCCCGAGGAGACAGGTGAGCCCGAGGAGACAGGTGAGCCCCAGGAGACAGGTGAGCCCCGAGGAGACAGGTGAGCCTCGAGGAGACAGGTGAGCCCGAGGGAGACAGGTGCGCCCGAGGAGACAGGTGCGCCCGAGGAGACAGGTGCGCCCGAGGAGACAGGTGAGCCCCGAGGAGACAGGTGAGCCCCGAGGAGACAGGTGAGCCCCGAGGAGACAGGTGAGCCCCGAGGAGACAGGTGAGCCCCGAGGAGACAGGTGAGCCCCGAGGAGACAGGTGCACGAGGAGACTGGTGCACGAGGAGACAGGTGAGCCCCGAGGAGACAGGTGAGCCACGAAGAGACAGGTGAGGCCGGAGGAGACAGGTGAGGCCCGAGGAGACAGGTGAGGCCCGAGGAGACAGGTGAGCCTGAGGAGACAGGTGCGCCCGAGGAGACAGGTGAGCCCGAGGAGACAGGTGAGCCCCGAGGAGACAGGTGCACGAGGAGACAGGTGCACGAGGAGACAGGTGAGCCCCGAGGAGACAGGTGAGCCCCGAGGAGACAGGTGAGGCCCGAGGAGACAGGTGAGGCCCGAGGAGACAGGTGAGGCCCGAGGAGACAGGTGAGCCCCGAGGAGACAGGTGAGCCCCGAGGAGACAGGTGAGCCCGAGGAGACAGGTGAGCCCGAGGAGACAGGTGAGCCCCGAGGAGACAGGTGAGCCCCGAGGAGACAGGTGCGCCCCGAGGAGACAGGTGAGCCCCGAGGAGACAGGTGAGCCCCGAGGAGACAGGTGCACGAGGAGACAGGTGCACGAGGAGACAGGTGCACGAGGAGACAGGTGAGCCCCGAGGAGACAGGTGAGCCCCGAGGAGACAGGTGAGCCCCGAGGAGACAGGTGCATAATTCTTTATAATTGTGTGTAATTCTTTATAATTGTGTGTAATTCTTTATAATTGTGTGTAATTCTTTATAATTGTGTGTAATTCTTCATCATCACGTGTCGTTTTCGTCTCTTTGTCGTCCGTTTTGTTTCCACAGAAAACCCGGAGTCGTCTCAGAAAAGTCCGAGGAAACGCGGCCGGAAGCCGGGCTTTAAACTGGAGCGGAAGCAGAGCCCCAAAGCCGAGACGTTCCCCTGCCACCTGTGTCCCGACCAGTTCAGTCACGTGACCACGCTCTGGAGACACCTGAGGAGCCACCGCAGCGACCCCACCAATCAGGGACAGGCGGAGCAGGCGGCCAATCGCGGCCGAGCAAACGCCGACCTCCTGGTGAGGGCCGTTTAAGGAGCCTCCGTCCCCCCTGGACCCGACTAACTCCCTTTGTCCGTGCAGTACCTGGACACGTCCAACAGCCAGAGCCCCGACAGCCACCGGGACCGAGGAGACGGGAAAGGAGACGAGGACGTAGGAGACAAGGAGGTAAGAGACAAGGACGAAGAGTGGAACGCAGCCGAGCCGGAGGACGAGTCCGAGACCGAAGCCAAACCACGGAAGAAACGCAAGAAACGAAAACCTGAAACAAAACCACGGGCCAAGAGGAAAACAGCAGAACAGGTGAGAGACCGGACCAGGACCGGGACTGGACCGGACCAGGACCGGGACTGGACCAGGACTGGACCAGGACCGGGACTGGACCAGGACCGGGACTGGACCGGACCAGGACCGGGACTGGACCGGGACTGGACCAGGACTGGACCAGGACCGGGACTGGACTGGACCAGGACTGGACCAGGACCGGGACTGGACTGGACCAGGACCGGACCGGGACTGGACCAGGACTTGACCGGGACTGGACTGGACCAGGACTGGACCAGGACCGGGACTGGACCAGGACCGGACCGGGACCAGACCGGGACTAAACCAGGACTAAACCAGGACTAAACCAGGACTCTGTTCTGCAGAAGTCGTCGGAGGGAAAGAAGAGGAAGAGTAAAGGCGGCGGAGCGTGTCGTGTTTGCGGCACAGAGTTCCACAGGAAGATGGCGCTAGTGAAGCACGTCATGTGTTTCCACGGCGACGGCGGCGTGTGCGGTTTGTGCGGCCGGTCATGTGACACAGAGGCGGCGCTCACGGATCACCTGCGGGAACACTACGACGACAACCGCTTCTCCTGCTCCGTCTGCGGTAAAACAAACCGTCCCACAGTGATGCTCCGCTGTGATGGGCCGTTATGTTGTGACGTTACATCGTGGTGTTACGTCGTGGTGTTACGTCGTGGTGTTACGTCGTGGTGTTACGTCGTTAGCGAATGTTCCGTTGTGATGTCCCACTGTGATGCTCCGCTGTTTTTGTTCCGCTGCAACGTTACGCCGTGATGTTATTTTGTCATGTTACGTCGCAAGTGAATTTTCCGCTGTGACGTTCCGCTGTGACGTTACTACGTGACGTTCCGCTGTGGCGTTACTACGTGGCGTTACTACGTGGCGTTACTACGTGGCGTTACTACGTGACGTTACTACGTGACGTTACTACGTGGCGTTACTCGTGGCGTTACTCGTGGCGTTACCCGCGTGGCGTTACGCGTGGCGTTCGCTGTAGCGTTACCGCGTGGCGTTACCCGCGTGGCGTTACCACGTGGCGTTACCAGCGTGGCGTTCGCTGTAGCGTTACTACGTGACGTTACCACGTGATGTTACCACGTGACGTTACTACGTGACGTTACCACGTGACGTTACCACGTGACGTTACTACGTGACGTTCCGCTGTGACGTTACCACGTGACGTTACTACGTGACGTTACTACGTGACGTTACCACGTGACGTTACCCGCGTGGCGTTCGCTGTAGCGTTACCGCGTGGCGTTACCGCGTGGCGTTACCGCGTGGCGTTCGCTGTGGCGTTACCCGCGTGGCGTTACCGCGTGGCGTTACTTACGTGACGTTCCGCTGTGGCGTTACTACGTGGCGTTACTACGTGGCGTTACTACGTGGCGTTACTACGTGACGTTACTACGTGACGTTACTACGTGGCGTTACTACGTGACGTTACGACGTGACGTTACTACGTGGCGTTACTGCGTGGCGTTACTCGTGGCGTTACCGCGTGGCGTTCCTCGTGGCGTTCGCTGTGGCGTTACCCGCGTGGCGTTACTACGTGGCGTTACTACGTGACGTTACTACGTGACGTTACCACGTGACGTTCCTACGTGACGTTCCGCTGTGATGTTACCACGTGACGTTACCACGTGACGTTACTACGTGACGTTACTACGTGACGTTACCATGTGACGTTACTACGTGACGTTCCGCTGTGACGTTACTACGTGACGTTACCACGTGACGTTACTACGTGTCGTTCCGCTGTGATGTTACCCGCGTGGCGTTACCCGCGTGGCGTTACTGCGTGGCGTTACTCGTGGCGTTACCGTAGCGGCGTTACTACGTGACGTTACTCTGTGTCGTTACTACGTGACGTTACCACGTGACGTTACTACGTGGCGTTCCGCTGTGACGTTACCACGTGACGTTTCTACGTGACGTTCCGCTGTGACGTTACCACGTGACGTTACTACGTGACGTTACTACGTGACGTTACCCGCGTGGCGTTACTGCGTGGCGTTACTCGCATTGGCGTTACCACGTGACGTTACTACGTGGCGTTCGCTGTGGCGTTACCCGCGTGGCGTTTCTGCGTGGCGTTCGCTGTGGCGTTACCCGCGTGGCGTTACTGCGTGGCGTTACTCGTGGCGTTACTTCGTGGCGTTACTGCGTGGCGTTACTCGTGGCGTTACCCGCGTGGCGTTACTCGTGGCGTTCCCTGTGATGTTACTACGTGACGTTACTACGTGACGTTACCACGTGACGTTACTACGTGACGTTACCACGTGACGTTACCACGTGACGTTACCACGTGATGTTACCACGTGACGTTACTACGTGACGTTACTCAGTGACGTTACCCGCGTGGCGTTACCCGCGTGATGTTACCCGCGTGGCGTTACTCGTGGCGTTACCCGCGTGGCGTTACTACGTGGCGTTCGCTGTGGCGTTACCCGCGTGGCGTTACTCGTGGCGTTCGCTGTGACGTTACCACGTGACGTTACTACGTGGCGTTCGCTGTAGCGTTACCGCGTGGCGTTACCACGTGGCGTTACTACGTGATGTTACTACGTGACGTTACTACGTGACGTTACCACGTGACGTTACTACGTGGCGTTCCGCTGTGACGTTACCACGTGACGTTACTACGTGGCGTTCCGCTGTGACGTTACTACGTGACGTTACCACGTGACGTTACCACGTGACGTTACCACGTGACGTTACCACGTGACGTTACCACGTGACGTTACCACGTGACGTTACTACGTGACGTCCCGCCCTGACGTCCCGCCCTGACGTCCCGCCCTGACGTCCCGCCCTGACGTCCCGCCCTGACGTCCCGCCCTGACGTCCCGCCCTGACGTCCCGCCCTGACGTCCCGCCCTGACGTCCCGTTTCGTTCCAGGAAAGCGTTTCCCGGCGCACGCGTCTCTTCTGATGCACGAGCGCGTTCACACCGGAGAGAGACCTTACAGCTGTTCTATCTGCGGTAAGACCTTTAACCAGGGCGGGAACCTGAAGACGCACCTGAAGATCCACACGGGAGAGCGCGCCTTCACCTGCCACCTGTGTGGGCGGGGCTTCACCCAGAAACAGACTCTGCACGTCCACGTGCGCTTCCACCTGAAGGAGCGCTCCTACCTCTGCCAGGTACAACACCCACGCTAACATCAGTGCTAACGCTAACACACGCTAATGCTAGGTGACAACAATGCTAACGCCAATGTTAACCCCTTAATGTTCAAACAAGCTACGTGCAACACTAACACCAACGCTAACTCAAGCTAACACTAATGTGAATGCTAACACAAGCTAATGCCAACTCTAACATAAGCTAATGCTAACACCAACACTAATGATAAGCTAATGACAAAAGTAACACAAGCTATCACCAATGTTAACACAAGGTAATGGCTATGCTAACACAAGCAAACACCAACGTTAACACAAGCTAACCTTAACACAAACTAACGCTAACACAATTTAAGGGTAATGCTAACAATAGCCAACGCTAACACAATCTAACGGCTATCTCAATAGTAACGCTAACGGTAACACAACCTAATGCCAACACTAACATCAATGCTAACACCAAAGCCAACACAAGCTAACATTCATTCTAGCTAACGGCAATGCTAACGCTAGCACTAAGCACATGCTAATGTGGCGCAGGTGTGCGGGAAAGGCTTCATGCAGCACGTCGACCTCAAGCGGCACATTCTGGTTCACTCTGGAGAGAAGCCCTACGTCTGCTCCATCTGCAACAAGAGCTTCCAGGCCAAACGCTCGCTCAACATCCACATGAGGGGCCACCAGCAGGGGGCGCCGGCGAGGGGGCCCGAGGGGGAGCGCGCCAGGGGCCTCCAGCAGGGGGCGCTCGGGAGGGAACCGGAGCAGATGAGAGGCCTCCAGGCGCAGGCGGCGATGGTCGGGGCGGAGGAGGCGCTGTTCAGAGGCCTGCAGGGGGCGCTGGGGAGGGGGGCGGGGCCGGAGGGAGCGGCGGGGCGGGGCGAGGAGAGCGCGCACGTGAGGCAGCTGCAGGGGGCGCTAGAGAGAGGGATCGAAGGCGTGTTAGGGAGGAGACTGGGGCTAGAAGGAAACGTGAACAGAGCAGCAGAAGAAGCGCACTTCAGAGGCCTGCAGGGGGCGCTAGGGAGGGGGCCGGAGTCAGGGGGGAGGGGGGCGGAGTCAGGGGGGAGGGGGGCCGACGTGGCACACGTGCGGGAACCACAGGGGGCGCTGGAGAGGGCGGTGGAGGCAGCGCACGTGAAGAGACAGGAGCAAACGCGCACGCAACCGACCGGAACCAAAGAACGAGAGCGGCCGAGGGAGAGCGTGCACGTGGAGCAGAGGGGCGTGCACGTGGAGCAGAGGGGCGCGCACGTGGAGCAGAGGGGCGCGCACGTGGAGCAGAGGGGCGCGCACGTGGAGCAGAGGGGCGCGCACGTGGAGCAGAGGGGCGCGCACGTGATGGACAGAGGCGTTCACAAACAGAGAGGCATCATTCACGAGGAAACTACTGTGCACAGGAGCGTGCACGTGGAGAGGGGCGTGCACGTGGAACAGAGGCGTGCCGCGTGGAGAGGCGTGCCACGTGGAACAGAGGCGTGCCGCGTGGAACAGAGGCGTGCCGCGTGGAACAGAGGGGCGTGCACGTGGAGAGGGGCGTGCACGTGGAGCAGAGGGGCGTGCACGTGGACCAGAGGGGCGTGCACGTGGGGCCGGCGGGCGTGCATGTGGACAGGGGCGTGCACGAGGAGCAGAGAGTCAGAAACCACTCCCACTTCATCCAGCTGTGACAGACTACGTTTCCCAGGATTCAACGGGACACGACCAGGAAGTGTCAGACTGAGGCGTCACAGAGAGACTCCGCCTCTGACCAGGACCAGGGGAGGGGCCAGGTTTGGTTTAACACAAACCTCACGGATCTAAAGGTCTGGACTTTAACTCAAAGTGTTTTTGAAACAAACAAAATCAGACAAAATAAAACGTCCAACTGTTTATGATGTTTGTCTGATTCACTTCATTTGACCCAGAACCTGGTCCTGGGGCTTTGACACACTGTACACACACACACTGTACACACACACACACACACACACACACACGAGGCTGAGTACAGATGCACCAGTAGAGGGAGCCCCCTCAGAGGAGCCGTGTGCACCAGGAGCAGGACACTCAGGGCCCCGAGGAACCAGGCCCCGAGCCTCAGCCACTTTGTCCTGAGAGAGAAAGGGGCGGAGTCTGCTGCTCTTTAAGGGGCGGAGTCTGCTGCTCTTTAAGGGGCGGAGTCTGCTGCTCTTTAAGGGGCGGAGTCTGCTGCTCTTTAAGGGGCGGAGTCTGCTGCTCTTTAAGGGGCGGACTCTGCTGCTCTTTAAGGGGCGGAGTCTACTGCTCATTAAGGGGCGGAGTCTGCTGCTCTTTAAGGGGCGGAGTCTGCTGCTCTTTAAGGGGCGGAGTCTGCTGCTCTTTAAGGGGCGGAGTCTGCTGCTCTTTAAGGGGCGGAGTCTGCTGCTCTTTAAGGGGCGGACTCTGCTGCTCTTTAAGGGGCGGAGTCCGCTGCTCTTTAAGGGGCGGAGTCCGCTGCTCTTTAAGGGGCGGAGTCCGCTGCTCTTTAAGGGGCGGAGTCCGCTGCTCTTTAAGGGGCGGAGTCTGCTGCTCTTTAAGGGGCGGAGTCTGCTGCTCTTTAAGGGGCGGAGTCTGCTGCTCTTTAAGGGGCGGAGTCTGCTGCTCGTCATAGAAAACTCTTTTTGTGACGTTCTTGATGTGTGAGCTCAGAGTCAGAGAGGCTCCGCCCACTGGAGCCGACGGGTCAAAGTCTGTTTGGGTCAAGTGTCTCTGGGCCTCAGACCAGCAGAGGGCGCACACACAGGACCTAAGATCAAACCCTGGGGCCCCTCGTGTGATGGTGTGTTCTGTGTGCAGTACCAGGGCGGCCCAGCAGGGGGCTCTGTCTGACAGTGTGGTCTGTGTCAAAGGCAGCAGAACAACTCAGAGCCCAGTCAGGTCTGTGTCTGTGGCTCCCCCTGATCCACACGACTCTGTTTGAGTCAGAGCCCAGTCAGGTCTGTGTCTGTGGCTCCCCCTGATCCACACGACTCCAGATCAAACAGTGAAGATGTGACGTCACACACGTCTGGAGCTGTTCACATCATTAAAGTGGAAGGGGGCGGAGCCTCTTCTTGGGCGGAGCCTCTTCTGGGCGGAGCCTCCTGCCTCAAGGCCCCGTCTGAGAACCGTCTGAAGCTCCACCAGAGTCAGACCTGAGCCTCAGACTAAAGAGTCCTCGAGTGAGACTGGACCAGGGCCTCCTCCTGATGGAGCCTCCTCCTGATGGAGCCGGAGCCTCCTCCTGATGGAGCCTCCTCCTGATGGAGCCTCCTCCTGATGGAGCCTCCTCCTGATGGAGCCTCCTCCTGATGGAGCCTCCTCCTGATGGAGCCTCCTCGTTTCACTCGTGCTTTAGTTTGAGTCCATTTCTCCAAAGGTTCTGTCTCAGTGTTTTTTGTTTTGAGGCAACAACGAGATCCTGGTCCTGGTCCTGGTCCTGGCCCTGGTCCTGGTCCTGGCCCTGGTCCTGGCCCTGGGCCTGGTCCTGGCCCTGGTCCTGGTCCTGGCCCTGGTCCTGGCCCTGGCCCTGGTCCTGGTCCTGGTCCTGGTCCTGGCCCTGGCCCTGGCCCTGGTCCTGGTCCTGGTCCTGGTCCTGGCCCTGGCCCTGGTCCTGGTCCTGGTCCTGGTCCCGGTCCTGGTCCCGGTCCTGGTCATTACACTTTGTGTCCAGCAGGTGGCGCCACAGTTTCACCTCAAACAGTTACATCCATGAAACATAAGACCTGAGTCTGGACTAAACCAGGACTAAACCAGGTCTAAACCAGGTCTAAACCAGGACTAAACCAGGACTAAACCAGGACTAAACCAGGTCTAAACCAGGACTAAACCAGGACTAAACCAGGACTAAACCAGGACTAAACCAGGTCTAAACCAGGACTAAACCAGGACTAAACCAGGACTAAACCAGGTCTAGACCAGGTCTAGACCAGGACTAAACCAGGTCTAGACCAGGTCTAGACCAGGTCTAAACCAGGTCTAGACCAGGTCTAGACCAGGACTCTGACTCAGGGGGTCATAGTTTTAATGTGATGAAGCGGGCACGCGCCGCCCCCTCACACGCACGCGCACAGAGCTCCTCCTCCCGCTCGAGTCGGAGCAGAGTCTGGTCTGGACCGGGTCTGGACTCGTCCTGGTTCGAAGGTAAGACCCGCCTGTTATTGATCTTTTATTTGAAGTAAAACCATCTGTTGAAACTTAATGAGAGTCTGCGCACGCGCGGCGCACGCGCTCATTTGATCAGTTTGAGTTAATTTGACGTCACTGAGACGGGACCGGGTTTGGACCAGAACACGCAGCGATCACGTCACATTGGTCCTGGTTCTGGTCTAATCCTGGTCCTGGTCTGGTCCTGGTTCTGGTCTAATCCTGGTCCTGGTCTGGTCCTGACCCTGGTCCTGGTCCTGGTCTAATCCTGGTCCTGGTCTGGGTCTGGTCCTGGTCTCAGTCCTGGTCTCAGTCCTGGTCCTGGTCTGGTCCTGGTCCTGGTCTCAGTCCTGGTCCTGGTCCTGGCCCTGGTCCTGGTCCTGGTCCTGGTCCTGGTCTCAGTCCTGGTCCTGGTCCTGGTCCTGGTCTCAGTCCTGGTCTCAGTCCTGGTCCTGGTCCTGGTCTCAGTCCCGGTCCCGGTCCTGGTCCTGGTCCTGGTCCCGGTCCCGGTCCCGGTCCTGGTCCTGGTCTGGTCCTGGTCTGGTCTCAGTCCTGGTCCTGGTCCTGGTCTCAGTCCTGGTCCTGGCCCTGGTCCCGGTCCCGGTCCCGGTCCTGGTCCTGGTCCTGGTCCTGGTCTCAGTCCTGGTCCTGGTCCTGGTCCCGGTCCTGGTCCTGGTCCTGGTCCTGGTCTCAGTCCTGGTCCTGGTCCTGGTCCTGGTCTCAGTCCTGGTCCTGGTCTGGTCCTGGTCCCGGTCCCGGTCCTGGTCCTGGTCTCAGTCCTGGTCCTGGTCCTGGTCTCAGTCCTGGTCCCGGTCCCGGTCCCGGTCCCGGTCCTGGTCCTGGTCCTGGTCCTGGTCCTGGTCCTGGTCCCGGTCTCAGTCCTGGTCCCGGTCCTGGTCTTTCTCCTGCGCCTCAGGCTTAAACTCACTGCCCCCCCCTCTCCCTTAGCCCCGCCCCTGCACCATGCTGCGCTCTCATTGGCCCGTGCTGCTCTGGCTCCTCCCCTCGCTCTCGGACTCGCTGCAGAACGTCAGTCTCGCCGTCATCCTGCCTGAGTCCAACGCGGCGTACGCGTGGGCGTGGCCTCGCGTGGGCCCCGCCCTGGCGGCGGCGGTGCGGCGGGTGAACTCCGACCCCGGGCTCCTGCCGGGGCTGGAGCTGCGCCTCGTCAGCGGCGGCTCGGAGGACGCCCGGGGCTTCTGCTCCGACTCGGTGGCGCCCCTGGTGGCCGTGGACCTGAAGCTGGCCCACGACCCCTGGGCCTTCGTGGGCCCCGGCTGTGACTACGCCTCGTCCCCCGTGGCCCGCTTCACCGCCCACTGGCAGGTCCCCATGGTAACGGCCGGAGCCCGCGCCGTCGGCTTCGAGGAGTACCACGTGACCAACACCGGGCCCACCCACAGGAGGCTGGGCCAGCTGGGGCGGAGCCTACAGGTGAGACCCTGCAGGTGCACAGACCCTGCAGGTGCAACAGACCCTGCAGGTGTACAGACCAGCAGGTGCACAGACCTGTACAGACCCTGCAGGTGCACAGACCAGCAGGTGCACAGACCCTGCAGGTGCACAGACCAGCAGGTGCACAGACCAGCAGGTGCACAGACCCTGCAGGTGCACAGACCTGCAGGTGCACAGACCCTGCAGGTGAACAGACCAGCACAGACCCTGCAGGTGCACAGACCCTGCAGGTGAACAGACCTGCAGGTGCATAGACCCTGCAGGTGAACAGACCCTGCAGGTGCACAGACCCTGCAGGTGCACAGACCCTGCAGGTGCACAGACCCTGCACAGACCCTGCAGCTGCACAGACCTGCAGGTGCACAGACCCTGCAGGTGCACAGATCCTGCACAGACCCTGCAGGTGAACAGACCCTGCAGGTGCACAGACCCTGCAGGTGCACAGACCTTGCACAGACCCTGCAGGTGCACAGACCCTGTACAGACCCTGCAGGTGCACAGACCCTGCAGGTGAACAGACCCTGCAGGTGCACAGATCCTGCACAGACCCTGCAGGTGAACAGACCCTGCAGGTGCACAGACCCTGTACAGACCGTGCAGGTGCACAGACCCTGCAGGTGCACAGACCCTGCAGGTGCACAGACCCTGCACAGACCCTGCAGGTGCACAGACCCTGCACAGACCTGACCCTGCTCTGGACGCCTGCAGGAGTTGTTCGGCTGGCGGCGCCGGGCCTTGCTGCTGTTCAGTGACCACACGCGCTCAGACGACGATCGGTCGTGTTTCTTCTCGATGGAGGGACTTTACACCGAGCTCCAGAAGAACAACATCAGCGTCACAGACGTCCAGATCCACCAGGACCTGCCGGGACTGGTGCAGGACGTGTCCCAGAGCGGCCGAGGTGAGGACGGGGGCGGGGACCGGGACTGAGACCAGGACTGGTGCAGGACGTGTCCCAGAGCGGCCGAGGTGAGGACGGGGGGCGGGGACAGAGACCAGGACGGGGACCGGGACCAGGACCAGGACAGAGACCAGGACAGAGACCAGGACCGGACTGAACAAGACCCAATAAGACCAGGATGGGACCAAAGGAATGAGAGACAAATGAGAGACCTGGTCCTGGTCCTGGTCCTGGTCCATCCCCGGTCCTGGTCCTGGTCCTGGTCCTGGTCCTGACCCGGTCCTGTTCTTGCAGTCGTGTACGTGTGCTGTGGGCCGTCTGTGTTCCGGGCTCTCCTTCTTCAGTTCTTCAGGGACCTTCCGTTCTTCCACGAGTTCGTTTTCTTCTACATCGATCTGTTTGGAGAGAGTCTGAGACCGGGTCTGGACCGGGACCAGGACCAGGACCAGGACCAGGACCGGGACCAGGAGCAGGACCGGGACCAGGACCTGGACCTGGACCGGGACCAGGAGCAGGACCGGGACCTGGACCTGGTGTTTCCCTGGCGCCGCGGAGACGGAGACGACGCCGAGGCCCAACAGGCGTTTAGGGTGAGGGTTCTGAAGGTTCTGCTCCTCATGTTGCTCCTTCTGCTCCTCGTGTTGCTCCTTCTGCTCCTCACGTTGCTCCTTCTGCTCCTCACGTAGCTCGTTCTGCTCCTCGTGTTGCTCATTCTGCTCCTCGTTCTGCTCCTCACGTTGCTCCTTCTTCTCCTCGTGTTGCTCGTTCTGCTCCTCACGTTGCTCCTTCTGCTCCTCACGTTGCTCGTTCTCCTCGTGTTGCTCCTTCTGCTCCTCACGTTGCTCCTTCTGCTCCTCGTGTTGCTCGTTCTGCTCCTCACGTTGCTCGTTCTGCTCCTCACGTTGCTCATTCTGCTCCTCGTTCTTCTCCTCACGTTGCTCACGTTGCTCGTTCTGCTCCTCGTGTTGCTCCTTCTGCTCCTCACGTTGCTCCTTCTGCTCCTCATGTTGCTTCTTCTCCTTGTGTTGCTCCTTCTGCTCCTCACGTTGCTCCTTCTGCTCCTCGTTGCTTGTTCTGCTCCTCACGTTGCTCCTTCTGCTCCTCGTGTTGCTCGTTCTGCTCCTCGTTGCTCCTTCTGCTCCTCACGTTGCTCCTTCTGCTCCTCACGTTGCTCCTTCTGCTCCTCACGTTGCTCCTTCTCCTCGTGTTGCTCGTTCTGCTCCTCACGTTGCTCCTTCTGCTCCTCACGTTGCTCCTTCTTCTCCTCACGTTGCTCCTTCTGCTCCTCACGTTGCTCCTTCTGCTCCTCACGTTGCTCCTCCTGCTCCTCACGCTGCTCCTTCTGCTCCTCATGCTCCTCGTTCTCCTCACGTTGCTCCTTCTGCTCCTCGTGTTGCTCGTTCTGCTCCTCACGTTGCTCCTTCTCCTCATGTTGCTCCTTCTGCTCCTCATGCTCCTCGTTCTCCTCACGTTGCTCCTTCTGCTCCTCATGTTGCTCCTTCTGCTCCTCATGTTCCTCCTTCTGCTCCTCATGTTGCTCGTTCTGCTCCTCACGTTGCTCCTTCTGCTCCTCACGTTGCTCCTTCTGCTCCTCATGCTCCTCGTTCTCCTCATGTTGCTCGTTCTCCTCACATTGCTCCTTCTGCTCCTCATGCTCCTCGTTCTCCTCACGTTGCTCATTCTGCTCCTCGTTCTGCTCCTCACGTTGCTCGTTCTGCTCCTCGTTCTGCTCCTCACGTTGCTCGTTCTGCTCCTCGTTCTTCTCCTCACGTTGCTCCTTCTCCTCATGTTGCTCGTTCTGCTCCTCGTTCTTCTCCTCACGTTGCTCCTTCTCCTCATGTTGCTCCTCGTTCTTCTCCTCACGTTGCTCCTTCTCCTCATGTTGCTCGTTCTGCTCCTCACGTTGCTCCTGCTCCTCATGTTGCTCCTCGTTCTTCTCCTCACGTTGCTCCTTCTCCTCATGTTGCTCCTCGTTCTTCTCCTCACGTTGCTCCTTCTCCTCATGTTGCTCGTTCTGCTCCTCGTTCTTCTCCTCACGTTGCTCCTTCTCCTCATGTTGCTCCTTCTGCTCCTCACGTTGCTCGTTCCTCTCCTCACGTTGCTCCTTCTGCTCCTCATGTTCCTCCTTCTGCTCCTCATGTTGCTCCTTCTGCTCCTCATGTTCCTCCTTCTGCTCCTCATGTTGCTCGTTCTGCTCCTCACGTTGCTCCTTCTGCTCCTCATGCTCCTCGTTCTCCTCATGTTGCTCGTTCTCCTCACGTTGCTCCTTCTGCTCCTCGTGTTGCTCCTTCTGCTCCTCATGTTGCTCGTTCTCCTCATGTTGCTCGTTCTCCTCACGTTGCTCCTTCTGCTCCTCGTGTTGCTCCTTCTGCTCCTCATGTTCCTCCTTCTGCTCCTCATGTTGCTCGTTCTGCTCCTCACGTTGCTCCTTCTGCTCCTCATGCTCCTCGTTCTCCTCATGTTGCTCGTTCTCCTCACATTGCTCCTTCTGCTCCTCATGCTCCTCGTTCTCCTCACGTTGCTCATTCTGCTCCTCGTTCTGCTCCTCACGTTGCTCGTTCTGCTCCTCGTTCTGCTCCTCACGTTGCTCGTTCTGCTCCTCGTTCTTCTCCTCACGTTGCTCCTTCTCCTCATGTTGCTCCTTCTGCTCCTCACGTTGCTCCTGCTCCTCATGTTGCTCCTTCTGCTCCTCACGTTGCTCGTTCCTCTCCTCACGTTGCTCGTTCTGCTCACGTTGCTCCTTCTGCTCCTCACGTTGCTCCTGCTCCTCATGTTGCTCCTTCTCCTCGTGTTGCTCCTTCTGCTCCTCATGTTGCTCCTTCTCCTCGTGTTGCTCCTTCTGCTCCTCATGTTGCTCCTTCTCCTCGTGTTGCTCCTTCTGCTCCTCATGTTGCTCATTCTTCTCCTCCTGTTGCTTGTGTTGCTCCTCATGTTGCTCCTTCTGCTCCTCATGCTCCTTCTTCTCCTCACGTTGCTCCTTCTTCTCCTCGTGTTGCTCCTTCTGCTCCTCATGTTGCTCCTTCTCCTCGTGTTGCTCCTTCTGCTCCTCATGTTGCTCATTCTCCTCACGTTGCTCCTTCTGCTCCTCATGCTCCTTCTGCTCCTCCTGTTGCTCCTTCTGCTCCTCATGTTGCTCCTTCTGCTCCTCATGCTCCTCCTTCTGCTCCTCATGCTCCTCCTTCTCCTCACGTTGCTCCTTCTCCTCCTGTTGCTCCTTCTGCTCCTCCTGTTGCTCCTTCTGCTCCTCACGTTGCTCCTTCTCCTCCTCATGTTGCTCCTTCTTCTCCTCACGTTGCTCCTTCTTCTCCTCACGTTGCTCCTTCTGCTCCTCACGTTGCTCCTTCTCCTCATGCTCCTCCTTCTGCTCCTCGTTGCTCCTTCTTCTCCTCACGTTGCTCCTTCTTCTCCTCGTGTTGCTCCTTCTGCTCCTCATGTTGCTCCTTCTCCTCGTGTTGCTCCTTCTGCTCCTCATGTTGCTCGTTCTTCTCCTCCTGTTGCTCGTGTTGCTCCTCATGTTGCTCCTTCTGCTCCTCATGCTCCTTCTTCTCCTCACGTTGCTTGTTCTGCTCCTCATGTTGCTCCTTCTCCTCACGTTGCTCCTTCTCCTCACGTTGCTCCTTCTCCTCACGTTGCTCCTTCTTCTCCTCACGTTGCTCCTTTTGCTCCTCACGTTGCTCCTTCTGCTCCTCACGTTGCTCCTTCTGCTCCTCACGTTGCTCCTTCTGCTCCTCATGCTCCTCCTTCTGCTCCTCGTTGCTCCTTCTGCTCCTCACGTTGCTCCTTCTCCTCACGTTGCTCCTTCTCCTCACGTTGCTCCTTCTCCTCCTGTTGCTCCTTCTCCTCACGTTGCTCCTTCTCCTCACGTTGCTCCTTCTTCTCCTCACGTTGCTCCTTCTCCTCACGTTGCTCCTTCTGCTCCTCACGTTGCTCCTTCTTCTCCTCACGTTGCTCCTTCTCCTCATGTTGCTCCTTCTTCTCCTCACGTTGCTCCTTCTGCTCCTCACGTTGCTCCTTCTCCTCACGTTGCTCCTTCTGCTCCTCACGTTGCTCCTTCTCCTCCTCACGTTGCTCCTTCTGCTCCTCACGTTGCTCCTTCTCCTCACGTTGCTCCTTCTCCTCACGTTGCTCCTTCTCCTCACGTTGCTCCTTCTGCTCCTCATGCTCCTCCTTCTGCTCCTCGTTGCTCCTTCTGCTCCTCACGTTGCTCCTTCTCCTCCTGTTGCTCCTTCTCAGGCGGTGAAGATCATCTCGTACGCGGCGCCTCAGACTGATCTTTATTCTCAGTTTGTTCTGGATTTAAAACGAGACGCGAGAAAACTCTTCAACTTCACCATCACAGACTCTCTGGTACTGACTCCTCCTCCACCTCCTCCACCTCCACCTCTCCTCCTCTACCCCCCCCTGCTCCTCCTCTCTCCTCCCCCTGTCCCCTCCCTCTCCTCCCCCTCTCCTCCTCCTCCTCCTCCCCTCTCCTCCCCCTCTCCTCGCCCCCCCCCGCTCCTCCTCCTCCCCTCCTCCTCCTCCTCCACCCCCCCCTCCTCCTCTCCCCTCCCTCTCCCCCTCTCCTCCTCCTCCTCCTCCCCTCTCCTCCCCCTCTCCTCGCCCCCCCCCGCTCCTCCTCCTCCCCTCCTCCTCCACCCCCCCTCCTCCTCTCCCCTCCCTCTCCCCCTCTCCTCCCCCTCTCCTCCTCCTCCTCTGCTCCTCCTCCTCTCCTCCTCCTCCTCCTCTCCCCCCCTCCTCCCCCTCTCCTCCTCCTCTCCTCCTCTCCTCCTCTGCTCCTCCTCTGCTCCTCCTCCTCTCCCCCTCCTCCTCCTCTCCTCCTCCTCCTCCTCTCCTCCTCCCCCTCCCTCTCCCCCTCTCCTCCTCCTCCTCCTCTCCCCCCCTCCTCCTCCTCTGCTCCTCCTCTAATCTCCTCCTCTTCTTCAGTACAACATTATCTCTGGAGGCTTCTACGATGCCGTGCTGCTCTTCTCTCTCGCTCTGAATGAGTCTCTGCCGGATCTGAACCGGACCCAGGACCGGACCCAGGACCGGACCCAGGACCGGACCCAGGACCGGACCCAGGACCGGACCGGGACCCAGACGGAGGCCGGGCCCAAGAGTTGGTTCCTCAGACCTCAGAGAGACGTGATCACACCCAGAATGTGGAACCGGAGCTTCACAGGTGAGTCTGACCCCGCCCACTCTCTGGTCCCGCCCACACTCTGGCCCCGCCCACGCTCTGGTCCCGCCCACGCTCTGGCCCTGCACCCTCTGGCCCCGCCCACCCTCTGGCCCCGCCCACACAGCTGGAGGAGGATGGTTCATGAGTTCATGGTCAGTGGCTCTTTGTTAAACTCGTCGATGTGACCCCTCATTGGTCCAGGTGTGGTCCATCGTAGAAAGGGTTTCAGGGTCGTCATCCGGACGCCGTTTGAAGATCAAGACGTTTGGACTTTTATCCAAAAGTCATTGTCAATCTGAGAGCTGGTCTGGGAACTCAGGCTTATGCTGCTCTAAGTAGTGATAGCCCCGCCCACAGGGAGGAGTCACTGAACGCCTGTCTTTGTTTGGTAAATTGTTTGTTTGTCACCTGAGACTTGATAACTGGTCTGTCTTTGTTAGGTTAATAGTTGGCCCTGCCCAGTGTCACCTGTGGCTCAGGTCTATTATTGTCTTAGGTCTATTGTTCTATTGATGGCTGTTGCTCCCTCCTCACTGCTGATGACCTCATTAGCATTTGACTGGTCTGATCTGGACCAGGGTGTTAGGAGGCTCATAAATCTGAGCCAAATTAAATCTTAAGCCCCCATTCCTGTTTAGAGAAGGGTTCTCTCTTTTTACAAAAATGGCCTCCTTTACTCCTCTTTCAAACCAGTTCTTCTTCTGCTCAATATCTTCACCTCACTGTCCTCAAACGAGTGGTTTGTGTCTTTTAGGAGCAGATGGACTGCACTTTGTGGTCCTGTGGAGGTCGATCTTCTGTGTTGGTCCAGCCTTTTGTGCAGTGTCTGTTTGGTCTACGAAACAGGACAGAAAGGATAAAGACCCCAGCAGGAGGGGGGTCTCTGTCCCTTATGTCTCGGGCCTGTCTGAGAAGTTTCAAAGGATTTTTAGACAACACGACATCCCTGTTTATGTCAAACCTGGCAACACACTTAAACAGAGACTGGTCCATCCCAAAGACAAGAGGCCGACAGAGAAACAGAGCAGTGAGGACAGTTGTAAAGAACGTTACACAAATTTCAGCTCGTTCGGGCAAACGCCCCCTAGAGGAGGAGTTCGTAAAAGTACGAAGTTTTTAAAAACTGCTGAGTCATGTTTAGCTCATTTTGATCCAATATGGCCGACAAATGGTTGGGCGGACGGCGTTGCCGTAATTATATTTTTTGCTTCTCTTGTCACTATCTACCTCTCTGCAAAATTTTATGATTCTACGATTAAAAAATTTTGGGCCCTTTCCTATCCCGTAATGCATTTTTTGTACACTTGGGGGCGCTGACGCGCCATATTTTTGAATTTTGGAAATCGGAAATAGCCAGAATGTACAGAGTCACGATTTTTAGAGGTGTGCAAATTTTCCTGAGACTTCGTCAATGTTCACTGGGTGAAAAATAGGGGGGTTGGTCCCAAGAAGAAGAAGAAGAAGAAGAAGAAGAAGAAGAAGAAGAAGAAGAAGAAGAATATTCCGATGCGAAAACAATGTTTCCCCTTTTTTTTACTTCACAAACTATACATTTTCGGAAAGCGCACGCGCTTTCCTACGTTTTGGTATGGGTCCCTGGTCACTGGCGGACACTTTCGAGATTTTTCAGTGGGCTCCGCCCACTTTCTGTTATTGGCCCTATTTACAATAGTAATGTTCACTTTTTACATTACATTGTTATATGAACAGGACGTGCAGGAGTCGGGAACGCATTAGTGGGCGACTCAGCGCACACGAGCGCTCGTTTAGTGCGCACGAAGTGCACACTTTCGCACGGGCTTCGCCCGTTTACAGCGATAATGTTCAATTTTCCCACTACTAATTGGTATGCACGGAACGTGCATGAGTTGGGGAATGCGTTAGTGAGTGTTTGGAAGCTTCGTGCGCACTTTCGCAGCCGTGCGAAGCTAATAGGCCTCTCGCCAGCTTGTGGCTCTCGGGCCTAATAATAGACTTAGACAGACGAGCCTCACCGTGTGACGCTGAGTTTCAGATGGTTGTGTGACTCATGTTCTTCTCATGTTTGTGGAAACGTCTCAGACCAAACCGTGGGAGAAGAAGAGCTTTGACAAACCACTGAACCAGAGCCACATTTGGATTAAATTAAATTAAATCCTGAGAAACCTCGTCCTCCTCCGAGCTCTGACCTCTGACCTCAGGGGGCGGGGCCTGTCCCCCTCGTGTCCTGTTCTTCTGAAAACACACGCCCTGGGAAACAGGAAACACAGAGAAACGAGTGCCCCGGGGCAGACTGACTGAGGCGGTCAATCTGTGCCATTGGCCCCTCCCACCAACAGCCACACCCACTTCCACAACAGCCACACCCACTTCCACAACAGCCACACCCACTTCCACACGGCATTACCATAAAACCATAACGACGATGTCACGATGGACAAAAGACAAAGTGAAAATCAACTGCACCAGAAGAACAAGCAGATCCAGTCAGAACACGACAGACAGAACCAGCAAAAGACTGGTCTGGTCCTGGTCTGGTCCAGGTCCTGGTCCTGGTCCTGGGTCTGGTCCTGGTCTGGTCCAGGTCCTGGTCCTGGTCCTGGGTCTGGTCCTGGTCTGGTCCAGACGTGTGTGCAGACGTGTGTGTGTGCAGACGTGTGTGTGTGCAGACGTGTGCAGACGTGTGTGCAGCGCAGCGTGTGCGCAGGCGTGTGCAGACGCAGTGCAGACGTGTGTGCAGACGCGTGTGCAGACGTGCAGGCGTGTGTGCAGACGCGTGTGCAGACGCGGTGTGCAGACGCGTGCAGACGCAGTGTGCAGACGTGTGCGCAGACGTGTGCAGACGTGTGTGCAGACGTGTGTGCAGACGTGTGTGCAGACGTGTGTGCAGACGTGTGTGCAGACGTGTGCGCAGACGTGTGTGCAGACGTGTGCAGACGTGTGTGCAGACGTGTGTGCAGACGTGTGTGCAGACGTGTGCAGACGTGTGTGCAGACGTGTGTGCAGACGTGTGTGCGCAGACGTGTGTGCAGACGTGTGCGCAGACGTGTGCAGGCGTGTGCAGCGTGTGTGCAGGCGTGTGCGCCAGGCGTGTGCGCAGGCGTGTGGCGCGGACGCAGGCGATGTGCGCAGGCGATGTGTGCAGACGTGTGCAGACGTGTGTGCAGACGTGTGTGCAGACGCTCAGATCAGAGGCTCCGGTCTGTGAGGAGCAGGTGCAGGAGGCTGTGCTGAGTCTAATAAATGTGATTATGTTGAAATGTGTTTCTGGAGCTGTGTCCTGAGGCAGAAGCACCTGCCGCTCTGACAGGGCCTCTGACACAAACACAGATTTAGTGTTCAGGCTGAAAATGTGACACTCCTGTTTAATCTGTCTAATGGGACTCTTACTCTTGATAAAACCATAAGAATATTCCAAAAACACAACACAACAGAGAACATCGAAACAAAAATAAAAGCATTTATTTATTTATCTTTTTCAAACAATAAAATGCAAAGGCACAGCAACTACTTTTATGTTTCAGAAACACTGGAGAAGAAGGTCACACAGAGACACAGAGAGACACAGAGAGACACAGAGAGACACAGAGACACAGAGACACAGAGACACAGAGAGACACAGAGAGACAGAGACACAGAGACACAGAGACACAGAGAGACACAGAGAGAGACAGAGACACAGAGAGACACAGAGACACACAGAGAGACACAGAGAGACAGAGACAGAGAGACACAGAGACAGAGAGACAGAGAGACAGAGAGAGACACAGAGACAGAGAGACAGAGAGAGACACACAGAGAGACACAGAGACAGAGAGAGACAGAGACACAGAGACACAGAGAGACAGAGACACAGAGACAGAGAGAGACACAGAGACAGAGACACACAGAGACACACAGAGACAGAGAGAGACAGAGACACAGAGAGAGACAGAGACACAGAGACACAGAGACACAGAGACACAGAGACACAGAGAGACACAGAGAGAGACAGAGAGAGACACAGAGACACAGAGAGACAGAGACACAGAGACACAGAGAGACACAGAGAGACACAGAGAGAGACAGAGACAGAGAGAGACAGAGAGACACAGAGAGAGACAGAGACAGAGAGAGACAGAGACAGAGAGAGACACAGAGACACAGAGAGACACAGAGACACAGAGAGAGACAGAGACAGAGAGAGACAGAGACAGAGAGAGACACAGAGACACAGAGAGACACAGAGAGACACAGAGAGACACACAGAGACACAGAGAGACACAGAGACACAGAGAGACACACAGAGACACACAGAGAGACACAGAGACACAGAGACACACAGAGACACATAGAGACACAGAGACACAGAGACACACAGAGACAGAGAGACAGAGACAGAGAGACAGAGACACACACAGACACACACTGTACACACACACACACACACACACACCCGTCCCGTAGGCGACACAACAGTGAGAGTCCTGTCCCCGACCTGAAGGTGGAGGGACAGGACCCTCTCGTTCACCTGGTGAACCCCAACACATGGAGCTCTACTGGGGCTCTGAGCCCCAATAGAGCGCCCCCTGCTGCTCTGGTGAAAACAGTCAGTAAAAAGACAAAAGCTTTTTCTCCTTTTTCACTTCCTTTTTATTGAAACAAGGACGTATAACATACAAAAACATTTAATGTCATCAAAAATAAAAAAGAGAGCCACGGTTTCTCAGGAGAGTTATCTTTGGCAGGACAGATGCTGTGTGTGTGAAAGGGTCAGCTCTGTGTGTGAAAGGATCAGCTCTGTGTGTGAAAGGATCAGCTCTGTGTGTGAAAGGGTCAGCTCTGTGTGTGAAAGGATCAGCTCTGTGTGTGAAAGGATCAGCTCTGTGTGTGAAAGGGTCAGCTCTGTGTGTGAAAGGATCAGCTCTGTGTGTGAAAGGGTCAGCTCTGTGTGTGAAAGGATCAGCTGTGTGTGTGAAAGGATCAGCTGTGTGTGTGAAAGGATCAGCTGTGTGTGTGAAAGGATCAGCTGTGTGTGTGAAAGGATCAGCTGTGTGTGTGAAAGGATCAGCTGTGTGTGTGAAAGGATCAGCTCAGCTCTGTGTGAAAGGATCAGCTCTGTGTGTGAAAGGGTCAGCTGTGTGTGTGAAAGGATCAGCTCTGTGTGTGAAAGGATCAGCTCTGTGTGTGAAAGGATCAGCTCTGTGTGTGAAAGGATCAGCTGTGTGTGTGAAAGGGTCAGCTGTGTGTGTGAAAGGATCAGCTCTGTGTGTGAAAGGGTCAGTTGTGTGTGTGAAAGGGTCAGTTGTGTGTGTGAAAGGATCAGCTGTGTGTGTGAAAGGATCAGCTCTGTGTGTGAAAGGGTCAGCTGTGTGTGTGAAAGGATCAGCTCTGTGTGAAAGGGTCAGCTCTGTGTGTGAAAGGGTCAGCTCTGTGTGTGAAAGGATCAGCTGTGTGTGTGAAAGGGTCAGCTGTGTGTGTGAAAGGATCAGCTCTGTGTGTGAAAGGATCAGCTGTGTGTGTGAAAGGGTCAGCTGTGTGTGAAAGGATCAGCTCTGTGTGTGAAAGGATCAGTTGTGTGTGTGAAAGGGTCAGCTCTGTGTGTGAAAGGGTCAGCTGTGTGTGTGAAAGGATCAGCTCTGTGTGTGAAAGGGTCAGCTCTGTGTGTGAAAGGATCAGCTCTGTGTGAAAGGGTCAGCTGTGTGTGTGAAAGGGTCAGCTCTGTGTGTGAAAGGGTCAGCTCTGTGTGTGAAAGGATCAGCTCTGTGTGTGAAAGGATCAGCTCTGTGTGTGAAAGGGTCAGTTGTGTGTGTGAAAGGGTCAGCTCTGTGTGTGTGAAAGGATCAGCTCTGTGTGTGAAAGGGTCAGCTCTGTGTGTGAAAGGGTCAGTTGTGTGTGTGAAAGGGTCAGTTGTGTGGAAGCAGAAAGAGGTAAAAGTGGGTGGAGTCACATGAATACTGTTTTAGAGGCTCCTTTGTAACACTTTATAATAATGACACTTATTTCTGCCAAATTAAAGCAGAAACACAGACTTAATTAAGAGTGAACACATAGTTTGTTAAGAATGATTCAGGATTAATACGTCTTTATCTAATAATCTGACCCTAAACCCTGAGCTCTGGCCTTAACGAGGTCATTACTGAACCAGGCTCCATAAGTGACATGTTCATCATTAATTAAGTCTTTGTTAATGTTTGATTAAGGTTACATGTGTGTGTGTGTGTTACATGTGTGTGTTACGTGTGTGTGTGTGTTACATGTGTGTGTGTTACGTGTGTTTATTATATGTGTGTGTTACGTGTGTGTGTGTTACATGTGTGTTACATGTGTGTGTGTGTTACATGTGTGTGTTACATTTATGTGTTACATGTGTGTGTGTGTGTTACATGTGTGTGTCACGTGTGTGTGTGTTACATGTATTTGTTACATGTGTTACATGTGTGTGTGTGTGTTACGTGTGTGTGTTACATGTGTGTGTTACATGTGTGTGTTACGTGTGTGTGTTTTACATTTGTGTGTTACATTTGTGTGTTACATGTGTGTGTGTTACATGTATTTCTTTCATGTGTTACATGTGTGTGTTACATGTGTGTGTTACACGTGTGTGTTACATGTGTGTGTTACATGTGTGTGTGTGTGTGTTACATGTGTGTGTGTTACGTGTGTGTGTGTTACATGTGTGTGTTACGTGTGTGTTTCAGGTGTGATGGGGGAGGTGCAGATGGACGAGTTTGGTGACAGAGAGATGGACTTCGCTGTTTGGGACATGACAGACCTCAGCTCCGCCCACTTCCAGGTGAGACACGCCCCCTGCAGGTGAAGCAGGGTGAGGCTGTGAGGGGAGAGGGTGAGGCTGTGAGGGGAGAGAGGGTGAGGCTGTGAGGGGAGAGAGGGTGAGGCTGTGAGGGGAGAGGGTGAGGCTGTGAGGGGAGAGGGTGAGGCTGTGAGGGGAGAGGGTGAGGCTGTGAGGGGAGAGGGTGAGGCTGTGAGGAGAGAGGGTGAGGCTGTGAGGGGAGAGAGGGTGAGGCTGTGAGGGGAGAGGGTGAGGCTGTGAGGGGAGAGGGTGAGGCTGTGAGGGGAGAGGGTGAGGCTGTGAGGGGAGAGAGGGTGAGGCTGTGAGGGGAGAGAGGGTGAGGCTGTGAGGGGAGAGGGTGAGGCTGTGAGGGGAGAGAGGGTGAGGCTGTCAGGGGAGAGAGGGTGAGGCTGTTAAGAGAGAGGGTGAGGCTGTGAGGGGAGAGGGTGAGGCTGTGAGGGGAGAGGGTGAGGCTGTGCGGGGAGAGGGTGAGGCTGTGAGGGGAGAGAGGGTGAGGCTGTGAGGGGAGAGGGTGAGGCTGTGAGGGGAGAGGGTGAGGCTGTGAGGGGAGAGAGGATGAGGCTGTGAGGGGAGAGGGTGAGGCTGTGAGGGGAGAGGGTGAGGCTGTGAGGGGAGAGAGGGTGAGGCTGTGAGGTGAGAGGGTGAGGCTGTGAGGGGAGAGAGGGTGAGGCTGTGAGGGGAGAGAGGGTGAGGCTGTGAGGGGAGAGAGGATGAGGCTGTGAGGGGAGAGAGGTGAGGCTGTGAGGGGGAGAGGGTGAGGCTGTGAGGGGAGAGGGTGAGGCTGTGAGGGGAGAGGGTGAGGCTGTGAGGGGGGAGAGAGTGTGAGGCTGTGAGGGAGAGAGGGTGAGGCTGTGAGGGGGGAGAGGGTGAGGAGAGAGAGGGTGAGGCTGTGAGGAGAGAGGGTGAGGCTGTGAGGAGAGAGGGTGAGGCTGTGAGGGAGAGGGTGAGGCTGTGAGGGAGAGAGGGTGAGGCTGTGAGGGGAGAGGGTGAGGCTGTGAGGGGAGAGAGGGTGAGGCTGTGAGGGGAGAGGGTGAGGCTGTGAGGGGAGAGAGGGTGAGGCTGTGAGGGGAGAGGGTGAGGCTGTGAGGGGAGAGAGGGTGAGGCTGTGAGGGGGGAGAGGGTGAGGAGAGAGAGGGTGAGGCTGTGAGGAGAGAGAGGGTGAGGCTGTGAGGAGAGAGAGGGTGAGGCTGTGAGGGGAGAGAGGGTGAGGCTGAGAGGGGAGAGAGGGTGAGGCTGTGAGGGAGAGAGGGTGAGGCTGTGAGGGGAGAGGGTGAGGCTGTGAGGGGAGAGGGTGAGGCTGTGAGGGGAGAGAGGGTGAGGCTGTGAGGGGAGAGAGGGTGAGGCTGTGAGGGGAGAGGGTGAGGCTGTGAGGGGAGAGGGTGAGGCTGTGAGGGGAGAGAGGGTGAGGCTGTGAGGGGAGAGGGTGAGGCTGTGAGGGGGGAGAGGGTGAGGCTGTGAGGGGAGAGAGGGTGAGGCTGTGAGGGGAGAGGGTGAGGCTGTGAGGGGAGAGAGGGTGAGGCTGTGAGGGGAGAGAGGGTGAGGCTGTGAGGGGAGAGAGGGTGAGGCTGTGAGGGGGGAGAGGGTGAGGAGAGAGAGGGTGAGGCTGTGAGGAGAGAGAGGGTGAGGCTGTGAGGAGAGAGAGGGTGAGGCTGTGAGGGGGGAGAGGATGAGGCTGTGAGGGGAGAGGGGGTGAGGCTGTGAGGAGAGAGAGGGTGAGGCTGTGAGGGGGGAGAGGATGAGGCTGTGAGGGGAGAGGGGGTGAGGCTGTGAGGAGAGAGAGGGTGAGGCTGTGAGGGGAGAGAGGGTGAGTGCTTTAACTGCTGTAGTATTACTGTAGTACTGCTGTAGTATTACTGTAGTATTACTGTAGTACTGCTGTAGTATTACTGTAGTACTGCTGTAGTATTACTGTAGTACTGCTGTAGTATTACTGTAGTATTACTGTAGTATTACTGTAGTATTACTGTAGTACTGCTGTAGTATTACTGTAGTACTGCTGTAGTATTACTGTAGTATTACTGTAGTATTACTGTAGTATTACTGTAGTACTGCTGTAGTATTACTGTAGTACTGCTGTAGTATTACTGTAGTACTGCTGTAGTATTACTGTAGTATTACTGTAGTATTACTGTAGTATTACTGTAGTATTACTGTAGTACTGCTGTAGTATTACTGTAGTACTGCTGTAGTATTACTGTAGTATTACTGTAGTATTACTGTAGTATTACTGTAGTACTGCTGTAGTATTACTGTAGTACTGCTGTAGTATTACTGTAGTACTGCTGTAGTATTACTGTAGTACTGCTGTAGTATTACTGTAGTATTACTGTAGTATTACTGTAGTACTGCTGTAGTATTACTGTAGTACTGCTGTAGTATTACTGTAGTACTGCTGTAGTATTACTGTAGTATTACTGTAGTACTGCTGTAGTATTACTGTAGTACTGCTGTGTTCCAGGTGGTGGCGCTGTACAATGGGAGCATCAAACAGTTGGTGCTGCAGAAGGGGAGGAGCTTCCAGTGGCCAGGTGGAGCTCCGCCCCCCGACACACCTGAGTGCGGCTTCAAGAACGACAAACCGGAATGTGTCGCACGTAAGACGCCCCTGTCTGCACCTGTCACTGCCCCTGTCACTGCACCTGTCACTGCACCTGTCACTGCACCTGTCACTGCACCTGTCAGGGTAATTTAGTTTTCTTTGTCGGATCATTTTAAGTTTTTGTCCACAAACACGTCACATTTTGTTCGTCTGATCCTGTGTTTTCAGTTGGATTCAGTCCACAGTGAGTCTCTGCTTCCAGAGTCCAGTTTTAGTCCTGGTTCAGTCCCATAGAACTAGAATAAAACCTGGAAGATGAATCCAAAATGGCCGCCCTGTTTATCCCTATGGAGTGAGCTCATTGTCACATGACCCCAAAAAAATGTCTTACTTCTGCATTTACTTCCTGATACGGAGGCGGCCATCTTTGTTTTACTTCCTGATACGGAGGCGGCCATCTTTGTTTTACTTCCTGATACGGAGGCGGCCATCTTTGTTTTACTTCCTGATACGGAGGCGGCCATCTTTGTTTTACTTCCTCATACGGAGACGGCCATCTTTGCTTTACTTCCTGATACGGAGGCGGCCATCTTTGCTTTACTTCCTGATACGGAGGCGGCCATCTTTGTTTTACTTCCTGATACGGAGGCGGCCATCTTTGCTTTAGGGCGCCACGTGACCACAATCCCCCATGATGCTTTGAGCGACGTGAACGACCAGCAGCTGCAGGTCTTTGTGTTAGCGTTAGCTTGTGTTAGCGTTAGCTTGTGTGATTGTAATTGTGTTCTTCATGTTAGACACACGTGAAGCGTCTGAAATGAAATAAAATACAACTTACAGGTGTCGCTGTTGTTTACCTGTTGTTTACCTGTTGTTTGCCTGTTGTTTACCTGTTGTTTACCTGTTGTTTACCTGTTGTTTACCTGTTGTTTACCTGTTGTGTGTTGTTTGCCTGTTGTTTACCTGTTGTTTACCTGTTGTTTACCTGTTGTGTGTTGTTTGCCTGTTGTTTACCTGTTGTTTACCTGTTGTGTGTTGTTTGCCTGTTGTTTACCTGTTGTGTGTTGTTTACCCGTTGTTTACCTGTTGTTTACCTGTTGTTTACCTGTTGTTTACCCGTTGTTTACCTGTTGTTTACCCGTTGTTTACCCGTTGTTTACCTGTTGTTTACCTGTTGTTTACCTGTTGTTTACCTGTTGTTTACCTGTTGTGTGTTGTTTGCCTGTTGTTTACCTGTTGTTTACCTGTTGTTTACCCGTTGTTTACCTGTTGTTTACCTGTTGTTTACCTGTTGTTTACCCGTTGTTTACCTGTTGTTTACCCGTTGTTTACCCGTTGTTTACCCGTTGTTTACCTGTTGTTTACCCGTTGTTTACCCGTTGTTTACCTGTTGTTTACCTGTTGTTTACCCGTTGTTTACCCGTTGTTTACCCGTTGTTTACCTGTTGTTTACCCGTTGTTTACCCGTTGTTTACCTGTTGTTTACCTGTTGTTTACCCGTTGTTTACCTGTTGTTTACCCGTTGTGTGTTTCAGGGACAGTGTCGATGCAGCAGTTCATCTCCATCGTGTTTTGCTTCGTCTTCATCATCATCGTCACCATCACAGTCTTTATCTACAGGTCAGGACTAAACCAGGACTAAACCAGGTCTAAACCAGGACTAAACCAGGTCTAAACCAGGACTAAACCAGGTCTAAACCAGGACTAAACCAGGACTAAACCAGGACTAAACCAGGACTAAACCAGGACTGAACCAGGACTGAACCAGGACTGAACCAGGACTGAACCAGGACTGAACCAGGACTGAACCAGGACTGAACCAGGTCTAAACCAGGTCTAAACCAGGACTAAACCAGGTCTAAACCAGGACTGAACCAGGACTGAACCAGGACTGAACCAGGACTGAACCAGATCTAAACCAGGACTGAACCAGGACTGAACCAGGACTGAACCAGGACTGAACCAGGTCTAAACCAGGTCTAAACCAGGACTAAACCAGGACTGAACCAGGACTGAACCAGGTCTAAACCAGGACTGAACCAGGACTGAACCAGGTCTAAACCAGGACTGAACCAGGACTGAACCAGGACTGAACCAGGACTGAACCAGGACTGAACCAGGACTAAACCAGGTCTAAACCAGGACTAAACCAGGACTAAACCAGGACTAAACCAGGTCTAAACCAAGACTAAACCAGGTCTAAACCAGGTCTAAACCAAGACTAAACCAGGACTAAACCAGGACTAAACCAGGTCTAAACCAGGTCTAAACCAGGTCTAAACCAGGACTAAACCAGGTCTAAACCAAGACTAAACCAGGACTAAACCAGGTCTAAACCAAGACTAAACCAGGACTAAACCAGGACTAAACCAGGTCTAAACCAGGACTAAACCAGGACTAAACCAGGTCTAAACCAGGACTAAACCAGGACTGAACCAGGACTAAACCAGGACTAAACCAGGACTAAACCAGGACTAAACCAGGACTAAACCAGGACTGAACCAGGTCTGAACCAGGTCTAAACCAGGACTAAACCAGAGTCCTTCAAATCATACCAGGGTGAACCAGGACTGAGCCTGAATCCTCTGCTCTGATTGGCTGACCATGTCCTCTGCTCTGATTGGCTGTGAAACAGGAAGTTGCGTCTGGAGCGTGAGCTGGCGGCTCAGCTGTGGAGAGTGAACTGGGCCGACGTTCAGATCCGCCGCCGAGAGCGAGGTCTGCGCCGCGCGGGCAGCAGGCTCACCGTCTCCATGGTAACAGCCACAACAACCATATCACCGTCTCCATGGTAACAGCCACAACAACCATATCACCGTCTCCATGGTAACAGCCACAACAACCATATCACCGTCTCCATGGTAACAGCCACAACAACCATATCACCGTCTCCATGGTAACAGCCACAACAACCATATCACCGTCTCCATGGCCAAGGCCTTGCCTTACAGCAGTACAAGTACAAGTACATCAGTACAAGTACAGCAGTACAAGTACAGCAGTATAAGTACAGCAGTACAAGTACAGCAGTATAAGTACAGCAGTACAAGTACAAGTACAGCAGTATAAGTACATCAGTATAAGTACAAGTACAGCAGTACAAGTACAAGTACATCAGTACAAGTACAGCAGTACAAGTACAGCAGTATAAATACTCAGTATTTTTCTTGTTTTCACAGAGAGGTTCAAACTACGGCTCTTTGATGACGATGGAAGGAAACCTGGAAATGTACACAAAGACTGGATACTATAAGGTACTACAGTACTACAGTACTACAGTACTACAGTACTACAGTACTACAGTACTACAGACTACAGTACTACAGACTACAGTACTACAGACTACAGTACTACAGTACTACAGACTACAGTACTACAGTACTACAGACTACAGTACTACAGTACTACAGACTACAGTACTACAGTACTACAGACTACAGTACTACAGACTACAGTACTACAGACTACAGTACTACAGACTACAGTACTACAGACTACAGTACTACAGACTACAGTACTACAGACTACAGTACTACAGTACTACAGACTACAGTACTACAGTACTACAGACTACAGTACTACAGACTACAGTACTACAGTACTACAGTACTACAGTACTACAGTACTACAGTACTACAGTACTACAGTACTACAAGGTACCATTGACATTGTTTGTGTTTCAGGGAAACTTGGCTGCGATAAAACACATGAACAAGAAACGCATCGAGTTGAACCGAAGACTGTTGTTTGAGCTCAAACACGTGAGATACAACTACTACAACTACTACTACTACTACTACTACTACAACTACAACTACAACTACTACTGCTGCTGCTGCTGCTGCTGCTGCTGCTGCTGCTGCCTACTACTACTAGGGCTGGGGGCTACAGTGATATTGTCCAGAGAAACTATCTGGTCAGATAAAGAGTCTGGCAGGTGCTTAGGGCCCAGCAGAATGACCTCGGTTTGTTCAGGGTTAAGGAGCAGATAATTAAGAGTCATCCAAGTTTTTATGTCTTTCACGCAGGCACTAAGTCTGTCTACTTGATGGGTCTGATCAGGTTTCATTGATAAATACAGCTGAGTGTCGTCTGCAGAGCAGTGGAAGTTAATGCCATGCTTTCTGATGATCATACCTAAGGGCAGCATATAAAGAGTGAACAGAACTGGACCGAGTACTGAACCCTGCGGCACACCGTAGGTTACTTTAGAACATGGGGAAGATCTCTGGTTTACATTAACAAACTGGTACCTATCAGATAGATAGGATTTAAACCAGCTGAGGGCGGGGCCTCTGACACCTACATCACATTCTAACCTCTGCAGCTGGGGGCGGGGCCTCTGACACCTACATCACATTCTAACCTCTGCAGTAGAATGTTGTGGTCGATGGTATCAAACGCTGAGGTCCAACAGAACCAGGATTGAGACCTGTCCATCATCAGCAGCTAATAACAGATCATTTGTGACTTTAACTAGTGCAGTTTCAGTCTGTGGTACGCACGGAACCCTGACTGAAAACTTCAAATAAATGATTGTCCTGCAGGTGGCGACAAAGCTGTTTAATCACAATTCTTTCAAGGATTTTAGAGACAAAGGGCAGATTAGAAATAGGTCTATAGTTTGCCAGTATGTCGGGGTCTAGATTAGGCTTTTTCAAAAGTGGTTTAATCACTGCATATTTGAAGGACTGAGGGACATAACCGCTTTAGTGAAGTATTTATTATATTAAGAATGGGATTTATAATTAGGGGGAGGAGTCTACTTGGGATTGGGTCTAAGATACAAGTTGATGTTTTGGAGGACATAATGACTGAAGTTATCTCTGCCTGATCAACAGCAGTGAACCATCTAGTATTACTGAAGGATTTGTATGGGACACTAGCTTTGCAGTCTGGGCTTGCTCAGTACTGACACTGGGAGTCATTTCATTTAGTTTATCTCTAATAGTTGTGATTTTGCTGCTAAAGAATAGAAGAAAGTCATTGCAGCTTAGAGTAACTGGTATTGAGGGTTCTACTGCTGTGACAGTTTGTCAGCCTGGCTACAGCTGAAGAGAAATCTAGAGTTATTTTTATTTACTTCTATTAAATTTGAATAATATCTGGTTTGAGCCTTACGCAGAGCCTGCTTATAAGACAGAAGGCAGGTTTTCCATTCTTTCAGGGATTCTTCTGTGTGGAGCGCGTAAGGATCTCTCTAGTTTTCTTACCCTTTGTTTGTGAGAACGTAGTTCTTCATTGTACCAGGGGGAGGCTCGTTTTGGCCTGATGACTTTCTGTTTAAGTGGAGCTGCAACATCAAGAGCAGCTTTTAGAGAGTTGACCATTGAGTCAACAGAGTTATCAATAGCACTGGGACTGGCGCTGTTAACGACAGGATCACATGACGTAATATTAAATATTGGTTCTATTATTTCTCTGAACTTTAAAATAGATTTTTCAGATATTGTCCTTTTCATTATAGTTTTAGTCTGAGGAGCTGGATAGTCCTTAAGAATAAACTGAAAGGTAATTAGGAAGTGATCTGACATTATTGGGTTTTGGGGAAGACATTAAGGTCACTAATCTATTCCATAAGTTAGAACCAGGTCCAGAGTGTGCTGGTGACTGTGGGTTGGTTCATTTACATTTTGAGTCAAACCAATGCATCTAATAAAGCGCTAAAGGCATTACTGAGGTGATTATTTTCATTCACATGAATGTTGAAATCCCCAACCACCACGATATTTTCCCAGTCTAATACTAAATTTGATGGAAGTCAAAGAATTCTGTTAAGAACAATGAATAAGGACCAGGAGGTCGATAGATTATTATGAGCAAAACAGCTTTTTGGTTTCTCCAGTTTGGGCAGGTGATTGATAGGATAAGGCTTTCAAATGAGCAAGACTCATTAATTTTATTAATTTTAGGACTCAGGAGTAAACTAGAATGTGAGATTACTGCCACCCCACCTCCCCGGCCTGAGCTCCTTAACATGACTCTGTGGGGCCTCATTTAATCTGACAGAATCATCTTGTTGAAGCCAAGTTTCAGTTAAAGCTAAAAGATCAATATTATAATCGTTAATTAATTCATTAACTAAAAGTGATTTGGAGGAAATTGACCTAATGTTTAGCAATCCACATTTTACATGCTTATTTATTAGTTTATTTGTATCATGTGTAGGGATTATTTGTATTAAGTTATTTGGTCTGACACCTAAATTATCTGTATTTGGATCTGACTTATTGGAGTTATTTACACGAGGGACACGCACAGTCTCTATTTGACTCTGAACACTTGATCTGTGACAGCGCGGGCGAGAGCTTAGGACAGAGAAGAGACTCTGCACCCGGGACTCATATTCCCAAATTTCGAACTAAAAGTGATGTACCCTCCGAAGTCGGATGGATGCCGTCCCTGCGTATGAGCCCGGGCTTTCCCCAGAACGCACTCCAATTGTCAACAAAGACTACGTTGTTTTGGGGGCACCAACTAGAACCAGCAGTTGAAGCTGAAAAGCGGCTGTACATTTCAGCATTGACCCGATTGGGGAGGGGACCAGAAAATATTACGGTATCTGACATCGACTTCGCCAATTCACACACCGCTCCAACCTGCACTTTGAGCACTTCTGATTGTCTCCGCCGGGTGTCATTACCACCTCCGTGAATCACGATACGACGGAACCTCTGACTACTCTGTTTTAAAAGCCTAAGGTTTCCTTCGATGTCACCCATTCTGGCCCCCGGATAACACCCACTGAGGCTGCTGGCAGCTTCACGTCTCTGACTATGGAACTTCCAATCACCAGAGTGTCACGTTGGGCGGGCGTGTGATCGCCGAGTGGGGCAAACCTATTGCAGACGGGAAGCTTATGGTGCACTAAAGGCTGGCGTTTAGCGCATCGATCCCTCCGAACTGTCACAAATCTATCCCTGTCTTGTTCCTGGTCTGGTCCCGGCTGCGCGGGAGGCGCTGGGGGGCTGGTCTTATCCTGAGGCTTAGCCTTGCTACCGCTAACACTGCTAACTATGCTAACACTGCTACCTGCGGCGCGGTCCGGTAAACCTGATGCTACGACCTGGCTATAGCTAGACTTTAGCTCCTCCACAATGCGGATCCGCGCTTCTAACTCTGTAACCCTGGCTTCCAAAGCTACCACTACGCTACACTTCACTCACTCTCCTGTCGTCAGTGAAGGAAGCAGGTTCTGACTCAACATATGACACTTGAACAGGTTAAACAGGTAAAGGGCCAAAGAAGAGGACGGGCCATGGCGCTAGTCGGCTAGGCTAGCTCCGGTTGATGCTAGCGGGCAGGGGGGGTTTAATCCACGAAATACTGAACAAAGTGAGCTAAATGAGGCTCCGGGTTGTTTAGGAGCAATTAAACTTTCAATTATGTGTAGGAGGGTAAGATAGTTTTTGTATAATTCGTGGATTAACAATAAAGTGTGGAGAACGATCAACTCAAACCAGAATAGACTCACCGGATGTGACGTCAGCTTCCGACAAGACCGACAATTACCCTGTAATTGCTATTATGAGCCAGTGACCTTCATTGTCCCCAAGATGACAGACTAATTTACCTGAAAACCTATTGAAAAGAACCATAACTCCAGCCGAGTGACTTGTACCGTGAGAAAATAAAACATTGTCCCCTGTTGTTGTTTCCAAAATTTTTCATCTGCTTTTATGGAGTGGGTTTCTTGAAGTAAAATTAAATTTGCCTTAAGCTCTTTGCAAAATAAAAAAAGTGCCTTGTGTTTTATAAGATTTTTCAGACCTCTAACATTTAAAGAAACAAATAGAACTGACATAAACCCTGGTGACTAGTGCCTTATTGAACGCTGAGATAGTCAGAAGATGCAGGAATGAGCTAAACTGTCCAACATAAAAAACAGGGCTTGTCTAACCCTAAAAAGTTCAAACATTAAAGGAAACATCCATTAAAGTATCAAGATTACCGTCTGCATTACGACTCTCTTCTTCCTCTGTTGTACATCAAGGTTCCACTCTCTTCCCATCGATGAGTGCGTATCCTTCCTTGAGGTAGGCCTTCTTTCCTTTACGTCGGGCTTCATCTACACGTGGCCACAGCTTAGCTCTCGCCTCACGGTCTTCTTTTGAGAAGTCCTCTCTGAAGTTGATCTTCATTTCCTTACAGATCCGGGCTTCCTTGGATTTTTTCCAAACTTCCTCTCTCACAGAGCACACGGCAAACTGGATAATGATGGGTCCTGGCTCCTCTCCTTCCCAAGCGATGGACCATATCAACAGTATCACGAAGCTTGTCACCGACATAGGCACCACCGGGTGAGGAGACCAAGTACTACATCTCTGGTGTTCTCATGGTCTTTCTCAGGAACCCCCATCAGCCTCAGGTCCATCTCCTCTTGTATCTGGCGCTTTCCAAGCATTTTTCTTTTAAGGATTTGTTTTCCTCTGAGAGCTGTTGGACTTGTTGTTGACAGTATTTTCTTTGTTCTCTTTTGTGGACTCACCAATGACATCAATACAAGACTCAGTGCCTTCTGTTTCTGTTCCAGGACGTCAAACTTTTTTAGAGTCGACTGAACACCGTCCATCTGTGTCTCAGTGTTTTCCAGTTTTCCGTCCAGACAATCAAACGTGTGAGGATAGACTGAACAGCCTGAGCAGAGTCGACGTTGCTCTCCTCGTCCTCTTTTTCCTGCGTCTCTCTTCTTTTTCACTCTTTTTGGGATTGGGCTGTTCAGGTCATTTATAAGGTTTTCAGACATTTGCTCCATCTCCACTGTCTCTTCTCGACTCACTTCTTTCAACATTCCTCGTCATAATCGTGGTCGATTATTATGTTTGTTCTGAGTTAGACATCCTTCGGGAAAATTTCAAAATGCCCAGAAAATGTTTCTCTAAAAAAATTATAAAAGGTATATTTAACTTTGCCGTTTTTTCCTTTGTCTTTTGGGTCAGATTTCCACTCAGCAGTGACGGGTCGGACGTGACATGTATGTTCTCTGTCGGACCAACTCCAGACTCGAACGGCTCACTCCGCCATCTTGACTCGTCTCCCCTGACCTCTGACTGTAGTGACCTGTGACCATAGAACTATAATAAAACCTGGAAGATGAATCCAAAATGGCCGCCCTGTTTATCCCTATGGAGAGTGCTCATTGGTTCATGACCCCAAAAAAGTTTCTTACTTCCGCATTTACTTCCTGATACGGAGGCGGCCATCTTTGTTTTACTTCCTGATACGGAGGCGGCCATCTTTGTTTTACTTCCTGATACGGAGGCGGCCATCTTTGTTTTACTTCCTGATACGGAGGCGGCCATCTTTGTTTTACTTCCTGATACGGAGGCGGCCATCTTTGCTTTAGGGCACCACGTGACCACAATCCCCCACTTCATATAAAAACAGTAATTTGTGTGATTTTATAAACGGTAGAAAAGAACATTTCCTTCTATTTTATTTAAATACTGATAATAATTCAGTCCTGTCTGTGATTATAATGTGACATTTTAGAAAAAGGCTGCAGTACCTCACACGACCACTAATCAACCTGGGACACAGACAGAGGGGGCGGGGCTTATCCAGTTCATTTAATACATCCATGACTCTGACTGTAGTGACCTCTGACCTCTGACCTGTATTGACCTCTGACCTCTGACCTGTATTGACCTCTGACCTCTGACCTGTAGTGACCTCTGACCTCTGACCTGTAGTGACCTCTGACCTCTGACCTGTAGTGACCTCTGACCTGTATTGACCTCTGACCTCTGACCTGTATTGACCTCTGACCTCTGACCTGTAGTGACCTCTGACCTCTGACCTCTCTCTCTTCAGATGCGGGACGTGCAGAATGAACATTTGACTCGTTTCCTTGGCGCCTGCATCGACGCTCCAAACTGCTGCATCATCACTGAGTACTGCCCCCGCGGGAGCCTCCAGGTACTGCACCAGGACTGACCTGGGACTGGACCAGGACTGACCCAGGACTGACCCAGAACTGACCCAGGACTGACCTGGGACTGGACCGGGACTGGACCAGGACTGGACCGGGACTAGACCGGGACTGGACTGGGACTGACCCAGGACTGACCCAGGACTGACCCAGGACTGACCCAGGACTGGACCAGGACTGAACCAGGACTGACCCAGGACTGACCCGGGACTGGACCAGGACTGACCCAGGACTGAACCAGGACTGACCCGGGACTGGACCAGGACTGACCCGGGACTGGACCAGGACTGACCCGGGACTGGACCAGGACTGGACCAGGACTGGACCAGGACACTACGGTTTGTGTTCAAATGACTTTTATCATTTGCATGTTCCTCGTGTTTCTCTGCTCCTTCTTCTTGGACATTTTACCAAACGGTCTGATCCTGTTTCCTTAAACACATCTCGTTCCTTTGTTTCTGTTTTTAATCTGTTCTTGTGAACTTCATTTTCTGTGACACTAAAGCTCTTTCTAATGATGGCCTTTTATCTTCTGACGGTTGCACTTTGTTTCAGTTTTTAGACAAATTGTTTTGTTGTTTATGTATTTTTAAACTTAAATCCTCGACGTGCTGCTGGGCCAGGTCGCCCTGAAAAACAGACCTCCATCTCGATGGGTGTTTTCCTGGTTAAATAATAAAAACCATGTGTGTGTGCAGGACCTGATGGAGAGTGACAGTATCACTCTGGATTGGATGTTCAGATTTTCTCTCATCAACGACATCGTCAAGGTAACGACAACAAACCCCTCGGATAAACCACAGCGCCACCTGCAGCTCACATCTGTCACTGACGTGTTTCTGACTCCAATTGACACAATTCACTGTTTTGTTGAGTTGAAGTGTCCTTTATTTCCCCCTTTGCTAAGCTCTGCTCAGTCACAGCAACAATGAGATACTACTTTCACTTTACATTTGACAAACAGTAGCTCCACAGACAAAAGAAGCACATTTACATTTACAGTTTGAGTTCTGAGTCTTGAGATCATCTTCACGTCACACAAGAAACAATCATGACCTGCTTTTTGTACAAATGAGTCTGACTGTGGGAGTAAAGAGCCGTGTTGTGGGCAGGGCATGTCCTTCCTCCACAGCAGCGTCATCGTGTCTCATGGAAACCTCAAGTCCTCAAACTGTGTGGTGGACTCCCGTTTTGTCCTGAAGATCACGGACTACGGCCTGAGCGTCCTGAGGAGCGTGAGCAGCGACGACACGCACGCCTCCTACGCACGTACGTGTCGGGACGCCTCTGTAACACACACACACGCACACACACACACACACACACACACACTGTACGCCTCTGGGTCCCGCTCTGGGTCCGGCGTCTCACTCCTCACTTTTCCGTCTCCTTCAGGGAAGCTGTGGACGGCCCCTGAGCTGCTGAGGGGCCCGGACGGCGCCCCACGTGGGACGCAGAAGGGGGACGTTTACAGCTTCAGTATCATCCTGCAGGAGCTGGCCCTGCTCCGGGGCCCGTTCTACCTGGAGGACGGCAGCCTGGGGCCCAAAGGTCAGAACAAGGTCTTCAGCTCCCACAGTCACTGCTCAAGTTAAGGACGTCAAACACAAACCACAGAGAAGAAGAAACACTCAGGACTGGGCAGGTGCAGGACTGGGCAGGTGCAGGACTGGGCAGGTGCAGGACTGTGCAGGTGCAGGACTGGGCAGGTGTAGGACTGGGCAGGTGCAGGACTCGGCAGGTGCAGGACTGGGCAGGTGCAGGACTGGGCAGGTGCAGGACTGGGCAGGTGCAGGACTGGGCAGGTGCAGGACTGGGCAGGTGCAGGACTGGGCAGGTGCAGGACTGGGCAGGTGCAGGACTGGGCAGGTGCAGGATTTAGCAGGTGCAGGACTGGGCAGGTGTAGGACTGGGCAGGTGCAGGACTCGGTAGGTGCAGGACTGGGCAGGTGTAGGACTCGGCAGGTGCAGGACTGGGCAGGTGTAGGACTGGGCAGGTGCAGGATTTAGCAGGTGCAGGACTGGGCAGGTGCAGGACTGGGCAGGTGCAGGATTTAGCAGGTGCAGGACTGGGCAGGTGCAGGACTGGGCAGGTGCAGGATTTAGCAGGTGCAGGACTGGGCAGGTGCAGGACTGGGCAGGTGCAGGACTGGGCAGGTGTAGGACTGGGCAGGTGTAGGACTGGGCAGGTGCAGGACTGTGCAGGTGCAGGACTGGGCAGGTGCAGGACTGGGCAGGTGCAGGACTGGGCAGGTGCAGGACTGGGCAGGTGCAGGACTGGGCAGGTGTAGGACTGGGCAGGTGTAGGACTGGGCAGGTGCAGGATTTAGCTGGTGCAGGACTGGGCAGGTGCAGGACTGGGCAGGTGCAGGACTGGGCAGGTGCAGGACTGGGCAGGTGCACTGTCTGACGGCTCTGGTTGTGACCCTCCAGAGATCGTGGAGGGGCTCCTGTCCGCCTCGTGCCCGCCGCTGAGGCCTTCTCTCGGGGCTCAGGCGCAGACAGAGCTGGGGCTCCTGATGAAACGCTGCTGGAGCCCAGAACCCACCGACCGCCCGGACTTCAGCACCATCAAGATCCTGCTGCGCAAACACAACCGGTGAGGAGCAACCGGACCCCAGCCGGACCCACAACCGGACCCACAAACTGGAGCCACAACCTTATGTCTTATAATCTTATGTCTCTGTGTCTCTTATGTCTCTGTCTCTCTTCTGTCTCTGTCTCTTCTGTCTCTTCTGTCTCTGTGTCTCTTCTGTCTCTTCTGTCTCTGTCTCTTCTGTCTCTGTGTCTCCTCTGTCTCTGTCTCTTCTGTCTCTGTCTCTCCTCTGTCTCTTCTGTCTCTGTCTCTTCTGTCTCTGTCTCTCCTCTGTCTCTTCTGTCTCTTCTGTCTCTGTCTCTTCTGTCTCTGTCTCTTCTGTCTCTGTCTCTTCTGTCTCTGTCTCTTCTGTCTCTTCTGTCTCTGTCTCTTCTGTCTCTGTCTCTCTTCTGTCTCTGTGTCTCCTCTGTCTCTGTCTCTTCTGTCTCTTCTGTCTCTGTGTCTCTTCTGTCTCTGTCTCTTCTGTCTCTGTCTCTTCTGTCTCTGTCTCTTCTGTCTCTGTCTCTCTTCTGTCTCTGTCTCTCCTCTGTCTCTGTCTCTTCTGTCTCTGTCTCTCTTCTGTCTCTGTGTCTCTTCTGTCTCTGTGTCTCTTCTGTCTCTTCTGTCTCTTCTGTCTCTGTCTCTCTTCTGTCTCTGTCTCTCTTCTGTCTCTGTCTCCTCTGTCTCTGTGTCTCTTCTGTCTCTGTCTCTTCTGTCTCTGTCTCTTCTGTCTCTTCTGTCTCTTCTGTCTCTGTGTCTCCTCTGTCTCTGTCTCTCTTCTGTCTCTGTCTCCTCTGTCTCTGTCTCTGTCTCCTCTGTCTCTCTGTGTCCTCCAGAGGCTTCAGTCCAAACATTCTGGACAACCTTCTGTCTCGGATGGAGCTTTATGCCAATAATCTGGAGGAGCTCGTGGAGGAAAGAACTGAGGCGTATCATGAGGAGAAGAGGAAAGCAGAGACTCTGCTCTACCAGATCCTACCACAGTGAGTCCAACACACACACACACACACACACACACACACACACACACACACACACACACACACACACACACACACACACACACTCTGTAACACACGTGTGTGTGTGCAGTTCAGTGGCCGAGCAGCTCAAACGAGGAGAAACAGTTCAGGCTGAAGCTTTTGACTCCGTCACGATTTACTTCAGCGACATCCAGGGATTCACCGCCCTGAGCGCCGAGAGCACGCCCCTACAGGTGAGACCCCGCCCCTACAGGTGAGGCCCCGCCCCTACAGGTGAGAGCGCGCCCCTACAGGTGAGGCCCCGCCCCTACAGGTGAGGCCCCGCCCCTACAGGTGAGGCCCCGCCCCTACAGGTGAGAGCGCGCCCCTACAGGTGAGGCCCCGCCCCTACAGGTGAGGCCCCGCCCCTACAGGTGAGAGCGCGCCCCTACAGGTGAGAGCGCGCCCCTACAGGTGAGGCCCCGCCCCTACAGGTGAGAGCGCGCCCCTACAGGTGACCCTACAGGTGAGAGCACGCCCCTACAGGTGACCCTACAGGTGAGAGCACGCCCCTACAGGTGACCCTACAGGTGAGAGCGCGCCCCTACAGGTGAGAGCGCGCCCCTACAGGTGAGGCCCCGCCCCTACAGGTGAGAGCACGCCCCTATAGGTGAGAGCACGCCCCTACAGGTGAGGCCCCGCCCCTACAGGTGAGAGCCCGCCCCTACAGGTGAGAGCACGCCCCTACAGGTGAGGCCCCGCCCCTACAGGTGAGAGCACGCCCCTATAGGTGAGAGCACGCCCCTACAGGTGACCCTACAGGTGAGAGCGCGCCCCTACAGGTGAGAGCGCGCCCCTACAGGTGAGACCCCGCCCCTACAGGTGAGACCCCGCCCCTACAGGTGAGGCCCCGCCCCTACAGGTGAGGCCCCGCCCCTACAGGTGAGACCCCGCCCCTACAGGTGAGACCCCGCCCCTACAGGTGAGACCCCGCCCCTACAGGTGAGAGCGCGCCCCTACAGGTGAGACCCCGCCCCTACAGGTGAGAGCGCGCCCTAAATGAACATGTTTTAGACCTGGTTCAGACCTCTACAAACTCTGAACGTTCAGATTCTTCGAGGGTTTTTGCTGCTGGTCGTTTGTAGACGTCACGTTTGTGTTTCAGGTGGTGACGCTGTTGAACGACCTTTACACCTGCTTCGACGCCATCATCGACAACTTCGACGTCTACAAGGTCTGTGTCTTCAACCGCACCGGATCAGGCAGCTTCAGGTTAAACGGCGCTGACGCGGATCAGGCAGAGGTTAGCCTGTGACCTGGTGCACTTCCTGGTCTGTCCTGCAGGTGGAGACGATCGGCGACGCCTACATGGTGGTGTCCGGGCTCCCGGTGAGGAACGGGACTCTTCACGCGCCGCAGATCGCTCGCATGTCTCTGGCTCTGCTTCGTGCCGTGAGCAGCTTCACCATCCGTCACCGCGACGACCGCAAGCTCCGCCTCCGCATCGGTATCCACTCAGGTCAGACCAGCAGGGGGCGACACATGTGTTAAAGCGCGGTGTTTCCACTGATGCTAACGATATGTCGAGCCTTTAGCAAAGAACGTTAGCATCAGCTGTTTGTTTGATGTTTGCAGCTCATGATCCAAACGTGACATAAAGAGGCTCAGAGTCTTTGAAGGAAATAAATGCAGGACAAACAGGAAGTAGTTTCCTGTTGACGTTAGCTTTAGCTTTAGCCACGTCTCAGACACAAACTGGAATCATTAAAGGTCTTTTTATGAATCGTTGACCTCGGCCTCAGGATTAAACGTGACATCACAAAGTGGACCAGAACCTGAGCTCCGAGTGAACCGTCCGAGCCTGGTCCTGGTTCAGGTCTGAGCCTGGTCCTGGTTCAGGTCTGACCCTGGTCCTGGTTCAGGTCCGAGCCTGGCCCTGTTTCAGATCTGAGCCTGGTTCTGTTTCAGGTCCGGTCTGTGCTGGGGTGGTCGGGCTGAAGATGCCGAGGTACTGTCTGTTTGGAGACACCGTGAACACAGCGTCCAGGATGGAATCGACAGGAGAAGGTACAGGACCCAGGTCTGGGCTCCGGTCCAGATGGTCCAGATGGTCCTGATGGTCCTGATGGTCCAGATGGTCCTGATGGTCCTGATGGTCCTGATGGTTCTGTTGCAGCTCTGAAGATCCACGTGTCGGAGGCGACTCGTCTGGTTCTGTCCGAGTTCTCAGAGTTCCACCTTCAGCTGCGAGGAAACATCGAGGTCAAAGGGAAAGGAACCATGAAAACCTACTGGCTCCTGGACCAGGACTAGGACCAGACCAGGACCAAAGACCAGGACCAGGACCAAAGACCAGGACCAGGACTTCACACTGAACACCTGAAAGTTTGTAAATGTCACATAAATGTAATAAACTGGTTGTAAAAGTGTCTGAGTCGTTTTCTGAATAAAAAGCGACACATTTTAAAGAAAAGATTTTTATGAAACAAAGATACAGGAAGTGGCTCCTTCACAATAAGAGCCTGAAGTCAGTTCTACAGTTTCTCCTTTTTCTCAAGAGTTTGTTAAAAACACGGGGGCAGATCTCCCATGATGCTCTGGGGCGATGATGTCACCGGGGCAGATCTCCCATGATGCTCTGGGGCGATGATGTCACCGGGGGCAGATCTCCCATGATGCTCTGGGGCGATGATGTCACCGGGGGCGTTGTCATGGAAACCTCACAGTTCAGTTTAGTCCTAATAAACAGCCTGCATTAAGTCCCGCCTCTCGCCGTAGTCCTGCACTGTGATTGGCTGAGAGGGGCGTGTCCTGAGCCTACGCCGCTCCGTGATTGGACGATCAGTCGCTGTCGGAGCCGACGGCAGACGAGCCTTTCCTTTTCCTCTTCGGGGCTTTGGGTTTGGAGTCTTCCTCCTCCTGAAGGGACAGAACCAGAACCAGGATCAGAATCAGAACCAGAACCAGAACCAGAGACATGAGGAGGTGTGTCTCTGTGTCTCTGTGTCTCTGTGTCTCTCTCCGTCTCTCTCTGTGTCTCTGTCTCTCTCTCTCTTTGTGTCTCTGTCTCTCTGTGTCTGTGCCTCTCTGTGTCTCATGTATGTCTCTGTGTCTCTCTCTCTCTGTCTCTGTCTCTGTCTCTCTGTCTCTGTGTCTCTGTGTCTCTCTCTGTGTCTCTGTCTCTCTCTCTCTTTGTGTCTCTGTGTCTCTGTCTCTGTGTCTGACCGAGGCGCTGCTGCTGGCGCTCTCTGTGTCTCTGTGTGTCTCTGTGTCTCTGTGTCTCTCTCTTTGTGTCTCATGTATGTCTCTGTGTGTCTCTCTCTGTGTCTCTCTCTCTCTGTCTCTCTCTGTGTGTGTCTCTGTGTCTCTGTGTCTGACCGAGGCACTGCTGCTGGCGCTCTGTGTCTCTGTCTCTCTCTCTCTTTGTGTCTCTGTCTCTGTGTCTCTGTGTGTGTCTCTGTGTCTGTGTCTCTGTGTGTGTCTCTGTCTCTCTCTCTGTGTCTCTGTCTCTCTGTGTCTCTCTGTCTCTCTCTTTGTGTCTCTGTGTGTGTCTCTGTCTCTCTCTCTGTGTCTCTGTCTCTCTGTGTCTCTGTCTCTGTGTCTGTGTCTCTGTGTCTGACCGAGGCGCCGCTGCTGGCGCTCTCTGTGTCTCTGTCTCAGTGTGTGTCTCTGTGTCTCTGTCTCATGTATGTCTCTGTGTCTCTCTCTCTGTGTCTCTCTCTGTGTCTCTCTGTGTGTCTCTGTGTCTGACCGAGGCGCTGCTGCTGGCGCTCTCTTCTTCGGTTGTTGCTGTTGCAGTCGGTGGAGCGGCTCCTTTTCTTTGTCTTGGACTCGAAGCCGCCGCCGCTTTCCGTCGAGACTTTGGAGGTTTGCTCTGGGCGTCCTCGAACTCCTCGGCCAACGAGAACAGGTCACTGAACCTGAAACAACGAGAACAGGTCACTGACACCACGAGAACAGGTCACTGACACCACGAGAACAGGTCACTGACACCACGAGAACAGGTCACTGACACCACGAGAACAGGTCACTGAACCTGAAACAACGAGAACAGGTCACTGAACCTGAAACCACGAGAACAGGTCACTGAACCTGAAACCACGAGAACAGGTCACTGACACCACGAGAACAGGTCACTGAACCTGAAACAACGAGAACAGGTCACTGAACCTGAAACAACGAGAACAGGTCACTGAACCTGAAACAACGAGAACAGGTCACTGAACCTGAAACAACGAGAACAGGTCACTGAACCTGAAACAACGAGAACAGGTCACTGAACCTGAAACAACGAGAACAGGTCACTGACACCACGAGAACAGGTCACTGACACCACGAGAACAGGTCACTGACACCACGAGAACAGGTCACTGACACCACGAGAACAGGTCACTGACACCACGAGAACAGGTCACTGACACCACGAGAACAGGTCACTGACACCACGAGAGCGAGTCAGAGCGAGTCAGAGCGAGTCACTGAAGCTTAAACAGACGGTAAATAAAGTCTGGGACTCGTTTCTGAAGCAGAACTGGGCTGTTCAGGGTTAAATGATGAACTGATTATTATAATATTTAGTTCAGTTTCACCGTTTAGTTTTCCTTGTTACTTACAGTAAATGTGTCATACACATCTGCACCAGCAGGGGGCGCAACTGAGCTGCAATAACAGCATTCAAGCTGAGACTCTGTTCATGACTCATGTCTCAGGATTATTTCACACTGATTTCTGCTTTTTGTCTCAGACGGAAAACTGTGGATCTTTAAATAGTGTTAGCTCAGGTTAGCTGCTAATGTTAGCTGCTAATGTTAGCTGCTTTACACATGACTTTTTATTATGAGATTTGTCCAATGGGAGCGTAATGGACCATGTGACCCATCTGAGCAGCTGAATGGTGGAGGCGTTAGTCTCCTCACAGCAACAGTAATAACATCAGTAGTAACAGCAGTAATAACAGCAGTAGTAACATCAGTAATAACATCAGTAATAACATCAGTAATAACATCAGTAGTAACAATAGTACTAACAGCAGTAACTGTACCTCATCTTGTGGGCCTCGTCACAGCTCGCCTGGACGTGCTGCAGCGCCTGAAGGATCGGAGTCTGAGAGAAAACTGTCAAAAGGAACAAAGTATTAGCCAGAAATCCTCAGAACAAGAATGAAACCTTACAGCTGTTCAGAGTGTAAACCTTACAGCTGTTCAGAGTATAAACCTTACAGCTGTTCATAGTAGATAAACCTTACAGCTGTTCAGAGTAGATAAACCTTACAGCCGTACAGAGTAGATAAACCTTACAGCTGTTCAGAGTAGATAAACCTTACAGCCGTTCAGAGTAGATAAACCTTACAGCTGTACAGAGTAGATAAACCTTACAGCTGTTCAGAGTAGATAAACCTTACAGCTGTTCAGAGTAGATAAACCTTACAGCTGTACAGAGTAGATAAACCTTACAGCTGTTCAGAGTAGATAAACCTTACAGCCGTTCAGAGTAGATAAACCTTACAGCCGTTCAGAGTAGATAAACCTTGCAGCTGTTCAGAGTAGATAAACCTTACAGCCGTTCAGAGTAGATAAACCTTGCAGCCATTCAGATTGTAAACCTTACAGCCGTTCAGAGTAGATAAACCTTGCAGCTGTTCAGAGTAGATAAACCTTACAGCCGTTCAGAGTAGATAAACCTTGCAGCCGTTCAGATTGTAAACCTTACAGTCGTTCAGATTTAAACCTTACAGCTGTTCTTGACGTTGCACAGACTCAGTCTCAGGTTGTCCAGATGTTCCAGAATCTGCTCCAGAGTCAGTTGGGCCAGTTTACTGCTGGAGCTGCGCAAACTGAGACACAGGACAGTTATTACACCCTTATTACACCCTTAATACACCCTTAATACACCCTTAATACACCCTTAATACACCCTTAATACACCCTTAATACACCCTTATTACACCCTTATTACACCCTTATTACACCCTTATTACACTCTTATTACACCCTTAATACACCCTTAATACACCCTTAATACACCCTTATTACACCCTTATTACACCCTTAATACACCCTTAATACACCCTTGATACACCCTTGATACACCCTTGATACACCCTTGATACACCCTTGATACACCCTTGATACACCCTTGATACACCCTTGATACACCCTTAATACACCCTTAATACACCCTTAATACACCCTTAATACACCCTTAATACACCCTTAATACACCCTTAACACACCCTTATTACACCCTTATTACACCCTTAATACACCCTTATTACACTCTTATTACACCCTTAATACACCCTTAATACACCCTTATTACACCCTTATTACACCCTTATTACACCCTGTGTTACACACCGTGTTTCTGGTGTTACTCTTCACTATTAATACACCCTTAATACACCCTTATTACACCCTTATTACACCCTTAACACACCCTTATTACACCCTTATTACACCCTTATTACACCCTTAATACACCCTTAATACACCCTTATTACACCCTTATTACACCCTAATTACCCGTGTTACACCCTTATTACACCCTTATTACACCCTTAACACACCCTTAACACACCCTTATTACACCCTTATTACACCCTTAATACACCCTTAATACACCCTTAATACACCCTTAATACACTGTTACTCTCCCGGTGTTACTCTCCCGGTGTTACTCTCCCGGTGTTACTCTCCCGGTGTTACTCTCCCGGTGTTACTCCCCCGGTGTTACTCCCCCGGTGTTACTCTCCCGGTGTTACTCTCCCGGTGTTACTCTCCCGGTGTTACTCTCCCGGTGTTACTCCCCCGGTGTTACCCTCCCTGTGTTACTCCCCCGGTGTTACTCTCCCGCTGTTCCTGGTGTTACTCCCCTGGTGTTACTCTACCGGTGTTACTCCCCCGGTGTTACTCTTCCAGTGTCCCCCCCCCCGGTGTTACTCCCCCGGTGTTACTCCCCCGGTGTTACTCTTCCTGTGTTCCCCCCCCGGTGTTACTCCCCCGGTGTTACTCTTCCAGTGTTCCCCCCCCCGGTGTTACTCTCCTGCTGTTCCCGGTGTTACTCCCCCGGTGTTACTCCCCCCGGTGTTACTCCCGGTGTTACTCCCCCGGTGTTACTCCCGGTGTTACTCCCCCGGTGTTACTCCCCCCGGTGTTACCCTCCCGGTGTTACTCCCCCGGTGTTACCCTCCCGGTGTTACCCTCCCGGTGTTACTCCCCCGGTGTTACCCTCCCGGTGTTACTCCCCCGGTGTTACCCTCCCGGTGTTACTCCCCCGGTGTTACTCCCCCGGTGTTACTCCCCCGGTGTTACTGGTGTTACTCCCCTGCTGTTACCCTCCTGGTGTTACTCCCCGGTGTTACTCCCCCGGTGTCACTCCCCCGGTGTCACTCCCCCGGTGTTACTCCCCCGGTGTTACTCCCCCGGTGTTACTGGTGTTACTCCCCCGGTGTTACTCTTCCGGTGTTACTCTCCCGGTGTTACTCTCCTGGTGTTACTCCCCGGTGTTACTCCCCCGGTGTTACTCCCCCGGTGTTACTCCCCCGGTGTTACTCCCCCGGTGTTACTCTCCCGGTGTTACTCTCCTGGTGTTACTCCCCCGGTGTTACTCCCCCGGTGTTACTCCCCCGGTGTTACTCCCCCGGTGTTACCTCTGGCGTTTGCGGGGCTGGCTGTTGTTCTTGATGAGTTGGGCTTTGATGTGTTCTCCGAGCGTCTCGTCGTGTCTCGTGGCCCAGTGTCTCAGGAGGCTCGTGGTGAAGTGGTCCTCAGGGTGACAGGGGCGCGACAGGACCATCTTCACCATCTCCTCTGAGGGTCTGAGGGGGGAGGGGGGGAGAGGGGGGAGTCACAGAGAGAAACACGCGCTTCAGTCACACACGTCCCGGGCGCCTCACACACGTCCCGGGCCTCTCACACACGCCTCGGGCCTCTCACACACGTCCCGGGCCTCTCACACACGCCCTGGGCCTTCACACACGCCCCGGCCTTCACACACGCCCCGGCCTCTACACACGCCCCGGGCCTTCACACGCCTTCTCACGCCCCGCTTCACACGCCCCGGCCTTTCACACACGGCACACGCCCCGGCCTCTCACACGCCCGGCGCTCATACACGCCCCGGGCACACGCCCTTCACACGCCGGGCGCCACGCCCGGGTTTCACACACGCCCGGCCTTCACACGCCGCCCCGGCCTCACACGCACACGCCCCGGCGCTGACACGCCCCGGCCTCTCACACACGCCCGGGCTCTCACACGCTCCAGGCCTCTCACACACGCCCCGGGCCTCTCACACACGTCCCGGGCCTCACACACGCCCCGGGCCTCACACACCCGTCCCGGGCCTCTCACACGTCCCGGGCCTCTCACACACGTCCCGGGCGCCTCACACACGCCCGGGCCTCTCACACGCCCCGGCCTTCACACACGCCCCGGCCTTCACACGCCCCGGGCGGCTCACACACGTCCCGGGCCTCTCACACACGTCCCGGGCCTCTCACACACGTCCCGGGCCTCTCACACACGTCCCGGGCCTCTCACACACGTCCCGGGCCTCTCACACACGTCCCGGGCCTCTCACACACGTCCCGGCCCGCTCACACACGCCCCGGGAGGCTCACACACGCCCCGGGCGGCTCACACACGTCCCGGGCCTCTCACACACGCCCCGGGCGTCTCTCACACACGTCCCGGGCCTCTCACACACCGCCCGGGCCTCACACACGCCCTGGCGCCACACACGCCCCGGGCCTCTCACACACGCCCCGGGCCTCTCACACACGACCCGGGCCTCACACACACGTCCCGGGCCTCTCACACACGCCCCGGGCCTCTCACACACGCCCCGGGTCTCACACACACGCCCCGGGCCTCTCACACGTCCCGGGCCTCTCACACACGTCCCGGGCCTCACACACGCCCCGGGCCTCTCACACACGTCCCGGGCCTCACACACACGTCCCGGGCCTCTCACACACGTCCCGGGCCTCTCACACACGTCCCGGGCCTCTCACACACGCCCCGGGCCTCTCACACACGTCCCGGGCCTCTCACACACGACCCGGCGCCACACGCCCCGGCACCTCACACACGCCCCGGGCGGCTCACACACGCCCCGGCGCCACACACGCCCCGGCGCCTCACACACGCCCCGGGCCACTCACACACGTCCCGGGCCTCTCACACACGTCCCGGGCCTCTCACACACGTCCCGGGCGCCTCTCACACACGTCCCGCGCGGCTCACACACGTCCCTGGCGCCTCTCACACGCCCCGGGCGCCTCACACACACGTCCCGGGCCTCTCACACACGTCCCGGGCCTCTCACACACGTCCCGGGCCTCTCACACAACTCACACACGTCCCGGGCCTCTCACACACGTCCCGGGCCGCTCACACACGTCCCGGGCGGCTCACACACGGCCCGGGCTCACACACGTCCCGGGCTCACGCGCTCACACACGCCCCGGCGCCTCACACGTCCCGGGCGCCTCACACACACGTCCCGGGCCTCGCCTCACACACGCCCCGGCGCCTCACACACGTCCGGGCCTCTCACACGTCCCGGGCCTCTCACACACGTCCCGGGCCTCTCACACGTCCCGGGCCTCTCACACACGTCCCGGGCCTCTCACACACGTCCCGGGCCTCTCACACGTCCCGGGCCTCTCACACACGTCCCGGGCGCCTCACACACGTCCCGGGCCTCTCACACACACGTCCCGGGCCTCTCACACACGTCCCGGGCCTCACACACGTCCCGGGCCTCTCACACACGCCCCGGGCCTCTCACACACGTCCCGGGCGCCTCTCACACGTCCCGGGCGCCTCACACACGTCCCGGGCCTCTCACACACGTCCCGGGCCTCTCACACACGTCCCGGGCGACTCACACACGTCCCGGGCGCCTCACACGTCCCGGGCCTCTCACACACGTCCCGGGCCTCTCACACGTCCCGGGCCTCTCACACACGTCCCGGGCGCCTCACACACCACACACGTCCCGGGCCGCTCACACACGTCCCGGGCCTCTCACACACGTCCCGGGCCTCTCACACACGTCCCGGGCCTCTCACACACGTCCCGGGCCTCTCACACACGTCTTACTTCTCTCGTCTCAGCTGCAGGAGTAAACAGGACAAAGCCTCAGGATGTTCTGCAACAAAAGCACAAAAACCACATTTAAAGCACAATCTGACACTTTTGTCACGTTGTTCTGGTCCTTTAAACCCAAACGTCATGATTTAGAACAAAAATAAAGTGTTTTTACAAAGTGAAACACAGGTTTATCAGTAGTACCCTCAGTAGTACTCACAGTAGTACCCTCAGTAGTACCCTCAGTAGTACCCTCAGTAGTACCCTCAGTAGTACCCTCAGTAGTACTCACAGTAGTACCCTCAGTAGTACCCTCAGTAGTACCCTCAGTAGTACCCTCAGTAGTACTGCAGTAGTACCCTCAGTAGTACCCTCGGTAGTACCCTCAGTAGTACCCTCAGTAGTACCCTCAGTAGTACTCTCAGTAGTACCCTCAGTAGTACCCTCAGTAGTACCCTCAGTAGTACCCTCAGTAGTACCCTCAGTAGTACCCTCAGTAGTACTCTCAGTAGTACCCTCAGTAGTACCCTCAGTAGTACCCTCAGTAGTACTCACAGTAGTACTCTCAGTAGTACCCTCAGTAGTACCCTCAGTAGTACCCTCAGTAGTACCCTCAGTAGTACCCTCAGTAGTACTCTCAGTAGTACCCTCAGTAGTACCCTCAGTAGTACCCTCAGTAGTACCCTCAGTAGTACTCACAGTAGTACCCTCAGTAGTACCCTCAGTAGTACCCTCAGTAGTACCCTCAGTAGTACCCTCAGTAGTACCCTCAGTAGTACTCGCAGTAGTACTCGCAGTAGTACCCTCAGTAGTATCCTCAGTAGTACCCTCAGTAGTACTATCAGTAGTACTCACAGTAGTACTCACAGTAGTACCCTCAGTAGTACTCGCAGTAGTACCCTCAGTAGTACCCTCAGTAGTACCCTCAGTAGTACCCTCAGTAGTACCCTCAGTAGTAACCTCAGTAGTAACCTCAGTAGTACCCTCAGTAGTACCCTCAGTAGTACTCACAGTAGTAGTACCCTCAGTAGTACCCTCAGTAGTACCCTCAGTAGTACCCTCAGTAGTACTCACAGTAGTACCCTCAGTAGTACCCTCAGTAGTACCCTCAGTAGTACCCTCAGTAGTACTCTCAGTAGTACCCTCAGTAGTACCCTCAGTAGTACCCTCAGTAGTACCCTCAGTAGTACCCTCAGTAGTACTCTCAGTAGTACCCTCAGTAGTACTCTCAGTATTACCCTCAGTAGGACTCACAGTAGTACTCACAGTAGTACCCTCAGTAGTACTCTCAGTAGTACCCTCAGTAGTACCCTCAGTAGTACCCTCAGTAGTACCCTCAGTAGTACCCTCAGTAGTACTGGCAGTAGTAACCTCAGTAGTACTCACAGTAGTACCTTCAGTAGTACCCTCAGTAGTACCTCAGTAGTACCCTCAGTAGTACCCTCAGTGGTACCCTCAGTAGTACTCAGTAGTACCCTCAGTAGTACTCACAGTAGTAGTAACATCAGTAGTACCCTCAGTAGTACCTCAGTAGTACCCTCAGTAGTACCCTCAGTAGTACTCTCAGTAGTACTCTCAGTAGTACTCTCAGTAGTACTCACAGTAGTACCCTCAGTAGTACTCACAGTAGTACCCTCAGTAGTACTCACAGTAGTACCCTCAGTAGTATCCTCAGTAGTACTCTCAGTAGTATCCTCAGGAGTACTCACAGTAGTAGTACCCTCAGTAGTACTCTCAGTAGTACCCTCAGTAGTACTCACAGTAGTAGTACCCTCAGTAGTACCCTCAGTAGTACTCTCAGTAGTACCCTCAGTAGTACCCTCAGTAGTACCCTCAGTAGTACCCTCAGTAGTACCCTCAGTAGTACCCTCAGTAGTACTCACAGTAGTACCCTCAGTAGTACCCTCAGTACTACCCTCAGTAGTACTGTAGTAGTAGTACTCACAGAAGTACCCTCAGTAGTACCCTCAGTAGTACCCTCAGTAGTACCCTCAGTAGTACTGTAGTAGTAGTACTCACAGTAGTACCCTCAGTAGTACCCTCAGTAGTACTCACAGTAGTACCCTCAGTAGTACTTGTAGTACTCTCAGTAGTACTCACAGTAGTAGTACCCTCAGTAGTACCCTCAGTAGTACTGGCAGTAGTAACCTCAGTAGTACTCACAGTAGTAGTACCCTCAGTAGTACCCTCAGTAGTACTCACAGTAGTACCCTCAGTAGTACTTGTAGTACTCTCAGTAGTACTCACAGTAGTAGTACCCTCAGTAGTACTCACAGTAGTACTGCAGTAGTAGTACTCACAGTAGTACCCTCAGTAGTACCCTCAGTAGTACCCTCAGTAGTACCCTCAGTAGTACCCTCAGTAGTACTCACAGTAGTACTGCAGTAGTAGTACCCTCAGTAGTACCCTCAGTAGTACCCTCAGTAGTACTGTAGTAGTAGTACTCACAGTAGTACTCGTAGTAGTCGTACCTTTGTACTTGAGGTGCTGCAGGATGGGGATGATGGTTTCCAGGGCGATGCTGTGGGCGAGGAACAGCTGCCACGTGCTGTACTGTTCAAAGGTCTCCCAGTCCAACGACTGAACTGAACACACGACACACAACGACAACGTCACACATGACACACAAACACACACTGAACACACAACGACACACGACACACAACGACAACGTCACACAACGACACACACATGACACACAACGTCTCACACTCACACACAGAGACACACAAACACACACACACACACACACACACACACAGACACACACACACACACACACACACACACACACAGACACACACACACACACACACACACACACACACACACACACACACACACACACACACACACACACACAGACACACACACACACACACACACACACACACACACACAGACACACACACACACACACACACACACACACACACACACACACACACACACACACACACACACACACACACACACACACACACACACACACACACACTCACTGAGGATGTTCAGCACTGAGTCCTTCCGGAACATCACCAGGTTCCCCATCATCACGTGACACATCAGCTCCTGCAGCTGTTCAGACACATTAAAACACATCAGCTCCTGCAGCTGTTCAGACACATTAAAACACATCAGCTCCTGCAGCTGTTCAGACATTAAAACACATCAGCTCCTGCAGCTGTTCAGACACTCTGAACCGTGATCTGTGCAGTGACAGGTGCAGAGACAGGTGCAGAGACAGGTGCGGTCCTGTTGTACCTGAGTGGAGTCGATCACAGCCACGATCATGTTCAGCAGCTCTCCGCTCCGAAGAGTCTCATCTGGAAACTACAGACACAGGTTTAACTCAGGTCCCTCCCCTCGTGCCTCAGGTCCCTCCCTCGTGCCTCAGGTCCCTCCCCTGTGCCTCTGGTCCCTCCCCCGTGCCTCAGGTCCCTCCCCCGTGCCTCAGGTCCCTCTGGTCCCTCCCCTCGTGCCTCTGGTCCCTCCCCTCGTGCCTCAGGTCCCTCCCCCCGTGCCTCTGGTCCCTCCCCCGTGCCTCAGGTCCCTCCCCTCTGTGCCTCAGGTCCCTCCCCCGTGCCTCTGGTCCCTCCCTCGTGCCTCAGGTCCCTCTGGTCCCTCCCCCGTGCCTCAGGTCCCTCTGGTCCCTCCCCCGTGCCTCAGGTCCCTCCCCTCGTGCCTCAGGTCCCTCCCCCCGTGCCTCAGGTCCCTCCCCCGTGCCTCTGGTCCCTCCCCCGTGCCTCAGGTCCCTCCCCCCGTGCCTCAGGTCCCTCCCCCGTGCCTCAGGTCCCTCCCCCGTGCCTCAGGTCCCTCTCCCGTGCCTCAGGTCCCTCCCCCGTGCCTCTGGTCCCTCCCCCGTGCCTCAGGTCCCTCTGGTCCCTCTGGTCACTCCCCCGTGCCTCTGGTCCCTCCCCCGTGCCTCAGGTCCCTCTGGTCCCTCCCCCGTGCCTCAGGTCCCTCTGGTCCCTCCCCTCGTGCCTCTGGTCCCTCCTCTTGTGCCTCTGGTCCCTCCCCTCGTGCCTCTGGTCCCTCCCCTCGTGCCTCTGGTCCCTCCCCCGTGCCTCAGGTCCCTCCCCCGTGCCTCAGGTCCCTCTGGCGCCTCCCCCGTGCCTCAGGTCCCTCCCCCCGTGCCTCAGGTCCCTCTGGTCCCTCCCCCGTGCCTCAGGTCCCTCTGGTCCCTCTGGTCCCTCCCCCGTGCCTCAGGTCCCTCTGGTCCCTTTGGTCCCTCCCCCGTGCCTCAGGTCCCTCCCCCGTGCCTCTGGTCCCTCCCCCGTGCCTCTGGTCCCTCCCCCGTGCCTCTGGCCCCTCCCCCGTGCCTCTGGTCCCTCCCCCTCTCACCTCGGTGTAGATGGAGGGGGTGAGGAAGCAGAGCAGCCTGACGTCGTCCTCCTGACAGGCCTTCATGTCCATCATGAGGCAAGTGTGAAGGTCGCCCAGCGCCGTGGCCTGAGCGAACGACTCGTACAGAAGCATCTTCCCATTGGCCGCTTTACTGTGAACGAGAACACGCAACTGTGAACGAGGAGAACACGCAACTGTGAACGAGGAGAACACGCAACTGTGAACGAGGAGAACACGCAACTGTGAACGAGGACAACACGCAACTGTGAACGAGGAGAACACGCAACTGTGAACGAGGAGAACCGCGCGCGCAACTGTGAGCGGAGGAGAACACGCGTGGCTGTGAACGAGGAGAACACGCAACTGTGAACGAGGAGAACACGCAACGCTTTACTGTGAGCGAGGAGAACACGCGGCTGTGAGCGAGAACGCGCGGCTGTGAGCGAGAACCGCGCGGCTGTGAGCGAGGAGAACACGCGCGGCTGTGAGCGAGGAGAACACGCGGCTGTGAGCGAGGAGAACCGCGCGGCTGTGAGCGAGGAGAACACGCAGAACTGTGAGCGAGAAGAACGCGCGGCTGTGACCGAGGAGAACACGCAACTGTGAGCGAGGAGAACACGCAACTGTGAACGAGGAGAACACGCGCGGCTGTGAAGCGAGGAGAACACGCAACTGTGAGCGAGGAGAACACGCAACTGTGAACGAGGAGAACACGCAACTGTGAACGAGGAGAACACGCGGCTGTGAGCGAGAAGAACACGCGGCTGTGAGCGAGGAGAACACGCGGCTGTGAGCGAGGAGAACCGCGCCCAGCTGTGAGCGAGGAGAACCGCGGCTGTGAGCGAGGAGAACACGCGGCTGTGAACGAGGAGAACACGCAACGCTTTACTGTGAGCGAGAACACGCAACTGTGTGCGAGGAGAACACGCGGCTGTGAAGGAGGAGAACACGCGGCTGTGAAGGAGGAGAACACGCCCTAACTGTGAGCGAGGAGAACACGCGGCTGTAAGCGAGGAGAACACGCGGCTGTGAAGCGAGGAGAACCGCGCGCAACTGTGAGCGAGGAGAACACGCGCAACTGTGAGCGAGGAGAACACGCGCGGCTGTGAGCGAGGGAGAACACGCATACGGCTTTACTGTGAAGGAGGAGAACACGCAACTGTGAAGGAGGAGAACACGCAACTGTGAACGAGGAGAACACGCAACTGTGAACGAGGAGAACACGCAACTGTGAACGAGGAGAACACGCAACTGTGAACGAGGAGAACACGCAACTGTGAACGAGGAGAACACGCAACTGTGAACGAGGAGAACACGCAACGCTTTACTGTGAACGAGGAGAACACGCAACTGTGAACGAGGAGAACACGCAACTGTGAACGAGGAGAACACGCAACTGTGAACGAGGAGAACACGCAACTGTGAACGAGGAGAACACGCAACTGTGAACGAGAAGAACACGCAACTGTGAACGAGAAGAACACGCAACTGTGAACGAGGAGAACCGCGCGGCTGTGAACGAGGAGAACACGCAACTGTGAACGAGGAGAACACGCAACTGTGAACGAGGAGAACACGCAACTGTGAACGAGAAGAACACGCAACGCTTTACTGTGAACGAGAACACGCAACTGTGAACGAGGAGAACACGCAACGCTTTACTGTGAACGAGGAGAACACGCAACTGTGAAGGAGGAGAACACGCAACTGTTAACGAGGAGAACCACGCGGCTGTGAGCGAGGAGAACACGCGGCTGTGAGCGAGGAGAACCGCGCGGCTGTGAGCGAGGGAGAACACGCGCGGCTTTAGTGTGAGCGAGGAGAACCGCGCAGCTGTGAGCGAGGAGAACATGCAACTGTGAACGAGAAGAAAACGCAACTGTGAACGAGTAAAACTCGCAACGCTTTGAACGAGGAGAACACGCAACTGTGAACGAGGAGAACACGCATGGCGCTTTACTGTGAGCGAGGGAGAACGCGCAGCACTTTACCGTGAGCGAGGAGAACCGCGCGGCTGTGAGCGAGGAGAACCGCGCGGCTGTGAGCGAGGAGAACACGCAGCGCTGTGAGCGAGGAGAACACGCGCGGCTGTGAGCGAGGAGAACGCGCGGCAGTGAGCGAGGAGAACACGCCAAATGTGAGCGAGGAGAACCGCGCGGCACTTTACTGTGAGCGAGGAGAACGCGCGGCTGTGAGCGAGGAGAACACGCAGCACTTTACTGTGAGCGAGGAGAACGCATGGCGGCTTTACCGTGAACAAGGAGAACCGCGCAACTGTGAGCGGGGAGAACACGCAACGCTGTGAACGAGGAGAACACGCAACGCTTTACTGTGAGCGAGGAGAACACGCAACTGTGAACGAGGAGAACACGCAACTGTGAACGAGGAGAACACGCAACTGTGAACGAGGAGAACACGCAACTGTGAACGAGGAGAACACGCAACTGTGAACGAGGAGAACACGCAACTGTGAACGAGGAGAACACGCAACTGTGAACGAGGAGAACACGCAACTGTGAAGGAGGAGAACACGCGGCTGTGAGCGAGGAAGAACACGCAACTGTGAGCGAGGAGAACACGCAGCTGTGAGCGAGGAGAAACACGCGGCTGTGAGCGAGGAGAACACGCGCGGCTGTGAGCGAGGAGAACACGCGGCTGTGAACGAGGAGAACACGCAGCGGCTTTACTGTGAGCGAGAACACGCGGCTGTGAGCGAGGAGAGAACACGCAGCTTTACTGTGATCGAGGATAACACGCAACTGTGAAGGAGGAGAACACGCGGCTGTGAGCGAGGAGAACCGCGCGGCTGTAAGCGAGGGAGAACACGCGGCTGTGAGCGAGGAGAACCGCGCGGCTGTGAACGAGGAGAACACGCAACTGTGACCGAGGAGAACGCATGGCAACGCTTTACTGTGAAGGAGGAGAACACGCGCGGCTGTGAAGGAGGAGAACACGCGCAGCTGTGAAGGAGGAGAACCGCGCGGCTGTGAGCGAGGAGAACACGCGGCTGTGAGCGAGGAGAACCGCAACGCTCTACTGTGAAGGAGGAGAACACGCGGCTGTGAGCGAGGAGAACCGCGCGGCTGTGAGCGAGGAGAACACGCATGGCGGCTTTACTGTGAGCGAGGAGAACACGCGGCTGTGAGCGAGGAGAACACGCAACTGTGAAGGAGGAGAACACGCGCGGCTGTGAAGGAGGAGAACACGCAGCTGTGAGCGAGGAGAACACGCGGCTGTAAGCGAGGAGAACACGCGGCTGTGAGCGAGGAGAACACGCGGCTGTAAGGCGAGGAGAACACGCGCGGCTGTGAGCGAGGAGAACACGCGCAGCTGTGAGCGAGAAGAACCGCGCGGCTGTGAGCGAGAAGAACGCGCGGCTGTGAGCGGAAGAACACGCAGCTGTGAGGCAGGAGAACACGCGCTGTGAGCGAGGAGAACACGCGGCTGTGAGCGAGGAGAACACGCGGCTGTGAGCGAGGAGAACACGCGCAACTGTGAGCGAGGAAGAACCACGCAACGCTTTACTGTGAGCGAGAACCACGCGGCTGTGAGCGAGGAGAACACGCAATGGCGGCTTTACTGTGAGCGAGGAGAACCGCGCGGCTGTGAAGGAGGAGAACACGCAACTGTGAAGGAGGAGAACACGCGGCTGTGAGCGAGGAGAACACGCGGCTGTGAGCGAGGAGAACCGCGCGGCTGTGAACGAGGAGAACATGCAACTGTGAACGAGAAGAACACGCAACTGTGAACGAGGAAAACACGCAACGCTTTGAACGAGGAGAACACGCAACTGTGAACGAGGAGAACACGCAACGCTTTACTGTGAACGAGGAGAACACGCAACTGTGAACGAGGAGAACACGCAACAGTGAACGAGGAGAACACGCAGGCTGTGAGCGAGGGAGAACCACGCAACACTTTACTGTGAACGAGGAGAACACGCGGCTGTGAGCGAGGAGAACACGCGCGGCTTTACCGTGAACAAGGAGAACACGCAACTGTGAACGAGGAGAACACGCAACTCTGAACGAGGAGAACCACGCCAGCGCTGTGAGCGAGGAGAACCATGGCGCTTTACTGTGAGCGAGGAGAACACGCAACTGTGAACGAGGAGAACACGCAACTGTGAACGAGGAGAACACGCAACTGTGAACGAGGAGAACACGCAACTGTGAACGAGGAGAACACGCAACTGTGAACGAGGAGAACACGCAACTGTGAACGAGGAGAACACGCAACTGTGAACGAGGAGAACACGCAACTGTGAACGAGGAGAACACGCAACTGTGAACGAGGAGAACACGCAACTGTGAACGAGGAGAACACGCAACGCTGTGAACGAGGAGAACACGCAACGCTGTGAACGAGGAGAACACGCAACGCTTTACTGTGAGCGAGCGAGGAGAACACGGTCCCAGACCCGGTCCAGGTCCAGACCCGGTCCAGGTCCAGACCCGGTCCAGACCCGGTCCAGGTCCAGACCCGGTCCAGACCCGGTCCGGTCCAGTCCCGGTCTGGTCCGTACCTGGCCTTGAGGTAGTACAGCAGGTGGTATCCGATCTTGGGCTGTTTCTGGTAGAGTTCAGACAGAAGGTCGAGCAGAACGGAGAAGCCGCTGTTGTCCTCCTGCATCAGGACCAGGTTTCTGAAGATCAGACACACAGGCTTCCCCACGGACTCCTCTAGAGACCTGAGGAACAAGACCAGGATAAGAACCAGGACTAGACCAGGACTCATCCTGAGACCTGAGGAACAAGACCAGGATAAGAACCAGGACTAGACCAGGACTCCTCTAGAGACCTGAGGAACAAGACCAGGATAAGAACCAGGACTAGACCAGGACTCCTCTAGAGACCTGAGGAACAAGACCAGGATAAGAACCAGGACTAGACCAGGACTCATCCTGAGACCTGAGGAACAAGACCAGGATAAGAACCAGGACTAGACCAGGACTCCTCCTGAGACCTGAACCAGGACTAAACCCAGACTCCTCCTGAGACCTGAACCAGGACTAAACCCAACTCCTCCTGAGACCTGAACCAGGACTAGACCAGGACTCCTCCTGAGACCTGAACCAGGTCTGAACAAGGTCTAAACAGGGTCTGGACTTCTGCGAGCTGCAGAAGCAGCAGGAGCTAAATCTGGTCCAGATCATGATTTGTCAGATTCATGGCCCCAAAAAAACACTGAACACTCTGGTCCACAGGACACTGAACACTCTGGTCCACAGGACATTGAACACTCTGGTCCACAGGACACTGAACACTCTGGTCCACAGGACACTGAACACTCTAGTCCACAGGACATTGAACACTCTGGTCCACAGGACACTGAACACTCTGGTCCACAGGACACTGAACACTCTGGTCCACAGGACACTGAACACTCTAGTCCACAGGACACTGAACACTCTGGTCCAGGACACTGAACACTCTGGTCCACAGGACACTGAACACTCTGGTTAGGACACTGAACACTCTGGTCCAGGACACTGAACACTCTGGTTAGGACACTGAACACTCTGGTCCAGGACACTGAACACTCTGGTCCACAGGACACTGAACACTCTGGTCCACAGGACACTGAACACTCTGGTCCACAGGACACTGAACACTGGTTAGGACACTGAACACTCTGGTCCACAGGACACTGAACACTCTGGTCCACAGGACACTGAACACTCTGGTCCAGGACACTGAACACTGGGTAGGACACTGAACACTCTGGGTAGGACACTGAACACTCTGGGTAGGACACTGAACACTCTGGGTAGGACACTGAACACTGGTTAGGACACTGAACACTCTGGTTAGGACACTGAACACTGGTTAGGACACTGAACACTGGTTAGGACACTGAACACTGGTTAGGACACTGAACACTGGTTAGGACACTGAACACTGGTTAGGACACTGAACACTCTGGTCCACAGGACACTGAACACTCTGGTTAGGACACTGAACACTCTGGTCCAGGACACTGAACACTCTGGTCCACAGGACACTGAACACTCTGGTTAGGACACTGAACACTGGGTAGGACACTGAACACTCTGGGTAGGACACTGAACACTGGTCCAGGACACTGAACACTCTGGTCCAGGACACTGAACACTCTGGTCCACAGGACACTGAACACTCTGGTTAGGACACTGAACACTCTGGTCCACAGGACACTGAACACTCTGGTCCACAGGACACTGAACACTCTGGTCCACAGGACACTGAACACTCTGGTTAGGACACTGAACACTGGTTAGGACACTGAACACTCTGGTCCAGGACACTGAACACTCTGGTCCAGGACACTGAACACTCTGGGTAGGACACTGAACACTGGTTAGGACACTGAACACTGGTTAGGACACTGAACACTCTGGGTAGGACACTGAACACTCTGGTCCAGGACACTGAACACTCTGGGTAGGACACTGAACACTCTGGTCCACAGGACACTGAACACTCTGGTCCACAGGACACTGAACACTGGTTAGGACACTGAACACTCTGGTCCAGGACACTGAACACTCTGGTCCACAGGACACTGAACTCTCTGGTTAGGACACTGAACACACTGGTCTAGGACACTGAACACTCTGGTCCACAGGACACTGAACACTCTGGGTAGGACACTGAACACTGGTTAGGACACTGAACACTCTGGGTAGGACACTGAACACTCTGGGTAGGACACTGAACACTCTGGGTAGGACACTGAACACTCTGGGTAGGACACTGAACACTCTGGGTAGGACACTGAACACTCTGGTCCAGGACACTGAACACTGGTTAGGACACTGAACACACTGGTTAGGACACTGAACACACTGGTTAGGACACTGAACACTCTGGGTAGGACACTGAACACTCTGGTTAGGACACTGAACACTCTGGTTAGGACACTGAACACTGGTCTAGGACACTGAACACTCTGGGTAGGACACTGAACACTGGGTAGGACACTGAACACTCAGTAAAAGCAGGACTGACTCTTCCGTGATCTCGTCCGGTAAAACGTCTCCTCTGAAATGTTCTTTAAAAAGCTCCGACAAACAACAGGCCAAGGCCGACATCTGCTCCTGGTCAAAGTCGTCCTGAAGACAAAAGAGACGAGAGGTTTAGGAGACAAGGAGACAAGGAGGGAGGAGACGAGGAGAGAGGAGACGAGGAGGGAGGAGACGAGGAGAGAGGAGACGAGGAGGGAGGAGGGAGGAGACGAGGAGACAGGAGGGAGGAGAGAGGAGGGAGGAGACGAGGAGACAGGAGGGAGGAGAGAGGAGACGAGGAGGGAGGAGACGAGGAGACAGGAGGGAGGAGAGAGGGGACGAGGAGATAAGGAGGGAGGAGAGAGGAGACGAGGAGGGAGGAGACGAGGAGACAGGAGGGAGGAGAGAGGAGACGAGGAGAGAGGAGACGAGGAGGGAGGAGGGAGGAGACGAGGAGGGAGGAGACGAGGAGGGAGGAGAGAGGAGACGAGGAGATAAGGAGGGAGGAGACGAGGAGACAAGGAGAGAGGGGACGAGGAGATAAGGAGACGAGGAGAGAGTGTGTACATCTGTGTGTGTGTGTGTGTGTGTATTATATGTGTGTGTGTGTGTGTATATTATATGTGTGTGTGTGTATATTATATGTGTGTGTGTGTATATTATATGTGTGTGTATGTGTGTGTGTATTATATGTGTGTGTGTGTGTGTGTATTATATGTGTGTGTGTGTGTGTGTATTATATGTGTGTGTATGTGTGTGTGTTGTCACCTCCAGAACTTGGTCCACGATCTCCTGCATGACCTCACACTGAGTCTCTGTGTCACTGAAACACATCAGAACATGTGACCTCTGACCTCACAGGGTCATGTGACCTCGCAGGGTCACGTGACCTCTGACCTCGCAGGGTCACGTGACCTCTGACCTCGCAGGGTCACGTGACCTCTGACCTCACAGGGTCACGTGACCTCTGACCTCACAGGGTCACGTGACCTCTGACCTCACAGGGTCACGTGACCTCTGACCTCACAGGGTCACGTGACCTCATAGGGTCACGTGACCTCTGACCTCACAGGGTCACGTGACACGCTCAGTACCTGGTCTTCTGCAGCTGCTGCACCTTGTCCTTCATGCTGTCTTCTAATTGGTCGAGCCAGGGTGTGATGTCAGCGGGCTCCTCCACCACGGCTTCCCTGATTGGATGGAACCGGAACTCACGCTTCTTCCCTGTGACGTGATTGGTTCATCAGCAGGAACAGGAAGCAACACGAGGAAGAAAGAGTTTGAATTAAGTAACATTAAAGTAATGAGCTCCACAGTATCAGTACTAGTACTATAGTACTATAGTATTATAGTACTATAATACTATAATACTATAGTACTATAGTACTATAGTACTATAGTACTGCAGTATCAGTACTAGTACTATAGTACTGCAGTACTGCAGTATCAGTACTGTTATAAGTACCTTTGGTGCTGAGCTCCTCTTCGTCGTCAGAAAACGCTGCCTCCGTGTTGTCGTAACACGCCTCGTCTTTGTCCAAAAGATGAGAATCAAGAAGAGACGAGTCCTCCAACTTCACTGAGGAGAGAGGAGGAGGAGTTAGGAGAGAGGAGAGAGGAGAGAGGAGACAAGGAGAGAGGAGACGAGGAGAGAGGAGACCAGGAGAGAGGAGAGAGGAGACGAGGAGAGAGGAGACCAGGAGAGAGGAGAGAGGAGACGAGGAGAGAGGAGACGAGGAGAGAGGAGAGGAGGAGAGAGGAGACGAGGAGAGAGGAGAGAGGAGAGAGGAGACGAGGAGAGAGGAGAGAGGAGAGAGGAGAGAGGAGAGAGGAGAGAGGAGACGAGGAGAGAGGAGAGAGGAGAGAGGAGAGAGGAGAGAGGAGAGAGGAGAGAGGAGAGAGAGGAGAGAGGAGAGAGGAGAGAGGAGACCAGGAGACCAGGAGACCAGGAGACCAGGAGACCAGGAGACCAGGAGACCAGGAGACCAGGAGACCAGGAGACCAGGAGACCAGGAGACCAGGAGACCAGGAGACCAGGAGACGAGGAGAGAGGAGAGAGGAGACGAGGAGAGAGGAGAGAGGAGAGAGGAGACCAGGAGACCAGGAGACCAGGAGAGAGGAGGAGAGAGGAGAGAGGAGAGAGGAGACCAGGAGAGAGGAGAGAGGAGACCAGGAGAGAGGAGACCAGGAGAGAGGAGACCAGGAGAGAGGAGACGAGGAGAGAGGAGAGAGGAGACCAGGAGACCAGGAGAGAGAGAGAGAGAGAGGAGAGAGGAGACCAGGAGAGAGGAGACCAGGAGAGAGGAGACCAGGAGAGAGGAGACCAGGAGAGAGGAGAGAGGAGACGAGGAGAGAGGAGACGAGGAGAGAGGAGACGAGGAGACCAGGAGAGAGGAGAGAGGAGAGAGGAGACCAGGAGAGAGGAGAGAGGAGAGAGGAGACCAGGAGAGAGGACACCAGGTAGGTGCAGTACCTTCTGTGGGGGGAGAGGGGGCGCTGCAGAACTCGGGGAACCTGTCCCTTAACATCGCCCGGAGCTCACGGTCCAGTTTGGGATTATCAAAGAGAGGAGCCAAGTGCCTGGGATCAGAGAGAACACACAGTGAATACACTGGGGCCAGACGCCCGGGATCACAGACAGAATGAATAAAGAGAATATTAATGAATAAAGAGAATATTAATGATTAAAGAGAATATTAATGATTAAAGAGAATATTAATGATTAAAGAGAATATTAATGAATAAAGAGAATATTAATGAATAAAGAGAATATTAATGATTAAAGAGAATATTAATGATTAAAGAGAATATTAATGATTAAAGAGAATATTAATGATTAAAGAGAATATTAATGATGGACAGTTGTGTCTGAGGGCTTCACTCACGCCAGGACTCTCTTCTCCATGATGAAGGTGAGAGAGTTAAACACTCCCTGACGAACCTGAGTCTCCAGTGGAGGAAAGAAGTGAGGGATGATCTGAAAGAGAGAGAGAGAGAGTGAGAGGGGGGGAGAGGGGGGGGGGAGGGAGAGAGGGAGGAGAGAGAGGGGAGAGGGGAGAGGGAGAGAGAGGGAGAGGGAGGGAGAGAGAGGGAGGGAGGAAAGAAGTGAGGGATGATCTGAAAGAGAGAGAGAGAGAGAGAGTGAGAGGGGGGGAGAGGGGAGGAGAGAGGAGAGAGAGGGGGAGAGAGAGGGAGGAGAGAGAGGAGAGAGGGGAGGAGAGAGAGGGAGAGAGAGGGGGAGAGAGAGGGAGAGAGGGAGGAGAGAGGGGGAGAGAGGGGGAGAGAGAGAGGGGAGGAGGGGGAGAGAGGGAGGAGAGAGAGGAGAGAGGGAGAGAGAGGGGGGGGAAGAGAGGGAGAGAGAGAGAGAGAGAGGGGGGGAGGAAAGAAGTGAGGGATGATCTGAAAGAGAGAGAGAGAGAGTGAGAGGGGGGAGAGAGGGGGGAGGGAGAGAGGGAGAGAGAGAGAGAGAGGGAGCTCTGTGGCTGCTCTCCTCGTCTCGGCCTCCAGGGGGAGCTCTGACTCACCCGACACATAAAGTCCAGTAGAGTGGCAGTGATGGCCGGATGAGGCTTCATGGAGTGATGCATCACCAGGATGGCAGGCTCTGAGCACAACACACACATGACACATGACACATGACACACAACACACATGTCACACACAACACACACACACACAACACACATGTGTCACACTTGCACACAACACACACACACACAACACACATGTGTCACACTTGCACACAACACACACACACACAACACACACACACACGTCACACACAACACACACAACACACACAACACACGTCACACATGTGTCCCACTCGCACACGTGCGTCTCGCGTCACACTCGGGCCACACACACGCGTCACACTCACACACACGTCACACACGTGGCAGTCTCACACACACGTCACACACGTGGCAGTCTCACACACACACACACACACACGTCACACACACACACACACACACACACACACACACACACACACACACACACACACACACACACACACACTTACCGATGTTCATGATGCTGTCCTTCTCAGGGTTGAAGAAAAGCCAGTCGTAGAAAAGAGCCAGTTTGGCATTGGACGCAGCAACGTTCGACTGGAACAAACAAAACACAGTATGGGCCCCGGTGCAGGTAAAGCGGGCCCCTGGGCCCCTGGGCCCCCGGTGCAGGTAAAGCGGGCCTTACCGTGCAGGTGGTGAGCAGCCAGCCGATGATGGCCCAGCGGGGCAGGATGTCTGAGCTCAGGACTTCGTTGGACGGATGGACCACTCCACAGATGTAACGGATCAGATCACAGCGAAGAGACTGAGACTCTGCTGTGGACAAGTACTGCCTCTGGAACCAGTCCTGGTACCGCTTCTGCTGCCCGAACCGGACCTGACAACAGGACCCACTGTCACAACAGAGCTCAAGTACTGCCTGACCGGGCCAGAGCCGGGCCTGACAACAGGACCCACTGTCACAACGGGGCTCAAGTACTGCCTGACCCGGACCTGACCCGGGCCAGAGCCGGGCCAGAGCCGGGCCAGAGCCGGGCCAGAGCCGGGCCTGACACAACAGGACCCACTGTCACAACGGGGCTCAAGTACTGCCTGACCGGGCCAGAGCCGGACCAGAGCCGGACCAGAGCCGGACCAGACCCAACAGGACCCACTGTCACACCAGAGCTCAAGTACTGCCGGACCCGGACCAGACCCGGACCAGACCCGGACCAGACCCGAGCCTGACCCGGGCCTGACCAGGACCAGACCAGGACCAGACCAGGACCAGACCCGGGCCTGACCGTAGTACTAGTGTTTATAGTATCTGTACTCCAGCATTAGGAGTGTCTATAGTATCTGTACTGCAGTAGTAGTAGTGTTTGTAGTATTTGTACTGCAGTAGTAGTATATGTAGTGTTTGAAGTATTTATAGTATTTGTACTGCAGTAGTAGTAGTGTTTGTAGTATTTGTACTGCAGTAGTAGTACTGTTTGTAGTATTTGTACTGCAGTATTAGTAGTACTCACCCTGGAGGTCATGAAGAGCAGTTTGGTCTCCATGTCCGGTGTGAGGCGACAGGCCAGAAACTTCCTGGACGTACGAGCCGTGAGCAGCTGCAGGATCCCTGAGACCAGAGGGAGACCGGGTCAGAACCACGGGTCAGAACCAGAGGGAGACCGGGTCAGAACCAGAGGGAGACCGGGTCAGAACCATGGGTCAGAACCAGAGGGAGACCGGGTCAGAACCAGAGAGACCGGGTCAGAACCATGGGTCAGAACCAGAGGGAGACCGGGTCAGAACCAGAAGGAGACCGGGTCAGAGTCAGAGGGAGACCGGGTCAGATCCAGAGAGACCGGGTCAGAACCATGGGTCAGAACCAGAGGGAGACCGGGTCAGAACCAGAGGGAGACCGGGTCAGAACCAGAAGGAGACCGGGTCAGAGTCAGAGGGAGACCGGGTCAGATCCAGGGGGAGACCGGGTCAGAACCAGGGAGACCTCTGGAGTCACATTGACTTCATTCTCTTTGTTTTGATGAAGTTTTTATAAAATCCTGTCGACGTCTGGGAACAGTATTCTTTGATGCATCATAGAATCAAGAATCCACCTTTTTGAGAGACAGTGCTCTTTTTCCTTGGACTTATTACCGGTAACAATAGTCCCCTGTAAACCGTGTGTGTTGCAGAGGATTGTGGGTAGTGTAGTCACCTGTAAACCGTGTGTGGTGCAGAGGATTGTGGGTAGTGTAGTCACCTGTAAACCGTGTGTGGTGCAGGGGATTGTGGGTAGTGTAGTCACCTGTAAACCGTGTGATGCAGGGGATTGTGGGTAGTGTAGTCACCTGTAAACCGTGTGTGGTGCAGGGGATTGTGGGTAGTGTAGTCCCCTGTAAACCGTGTGTGGTGCAGGGGATTGTGGGTAGTGTAGTCACCTGTAAACCGTGTGTGTTGCAGGGGATTGTGGGTAGTGTAGTCCCCTGTAAACCGTGTGTGGTGCAGGGGATTGTGGGTAGTGTAGTCCCCTGTAAACCGTGTGTGGTGCAGGGGATTGTGGGTAGTGTAGTCACCTGTAAACCGTGTGATGCAGGGGATTGTGGGTAGTGTAGTCACCTGTAAACTGTGGACTCAGAGCCTGGGGGCTGTGGAGCAGGTCTCTCCAGAGCAGATCCATCTCTGGGATTCGAGCCACGTTCTGCAGCAAACGCACCAGATCTCGGCCAATCACCACACACTCCATGAACTACAGACAGACACAAGAGTGAGAACTACAGACACGAGAACTACAGACACGAGAACTACAGACACGAGAACTACAGACACAAGAGTGAGAACTACAGACACGAGAACTACAGACACGAGAACTACAGACACAAGAGTGAGAACTACAGACACGAGAACTACAGACACAAGAGTGAGAACTACAGACACGAGAACTACCGACACGAGAACTGCAGACGCGAGAACTACAGACACGAGAACTACAGACACGAGAACTACAGACACAAGAGTGAAAACTACAGACACGAGAACTACAGACACAAGAGTGAGAACTACAGACACGAGAACTACAGACACAAGAGTGAGAACTACAGACACGAGAACTACAGACACTAGAACTACAGACAAGAGAACTACAGACAAGAGAACTACAGACACAAGAGTGAGAACTACAGACACGAGAACTACAGACACTAGAACTACAGACACGAGAACTACAGACACAAGAGTGAGAACTACAGACACGAGAACTACAGACACGAGAACTACAGACACAAGAGTGAGAACTACAGACACGAGAACTACAGACACAAGAGTGAACTACAGACACAAGAACTACAGACACAAGAGTGAGAACTACAGACACGAGAACTACAGACACGAGAACTACAGACACGAGAACTACAGACACAAGAGTGAGAACTACAGACACGAGAACTACAGACAGTCAGTCGGTCTCAGATGTTGTGGTCAGTCAGTCTCAGATGTTGTGGTCAGTCGGTCTCAGATGTTGTGGTCAGTCGGTCTCAGATGTTGTGGTCAGTCAGTCTCAGATGTTGTGGTCAGTCGGTCTCAGATGTTGTGGTCAGTCGGTCTCAGATGTTGTGGTCAGTCGGTCTCAGATGTTGTGGTCAGTCGGTCTCAGATGTTGTGGTCAGTCGGTCTCAGATGTTGTGGTCAGTCAGTCTCAGATGTTGTGGTCGGTCTCAGATGTTGTGGTCAGTCAGTCTCAGATGTTGTGGTCAGTCGGTCTCAGATGTTGTGGTCGGTCTCAGATGTTGTGGTCGGTCTCAGATGTTGTGGTCAGTCGGTCTCAGATGTTGTGGTCAGTCGGTCTCAGATGTTGTGGTCAGTCGGTCTCAGATGTTGTGGTCAGTCAGTCTCAGATGTTGTGGTCAGTCAGTCTCAGATGTTGTGGTCAGTCAGTCTCAGATGTTGTGGTCAGTCGGTCTCAGATGTTGTGGTCAGTCGGTCTCAGATGTTGTGGTCAGTCAGTCTCAGATGTTGTGGTCAGTCGGTCTCAGATGTTGTGGTCGGTCTCAGATGTTGTGGTCAGTCAGTCTCAGATGTTGTGGTCAGTCGGTCTCAGATGTTGTGGTCGGTCTCAGATGTTGTGGTCAGTCGGTCTCAGATGTTGTGGTCAGTCAGTCTCAGATGTTGTGGTCAGTCAGTCTCAGATGTTGTGGTCAGTCGGTCTCAGATGTTGTGGTCAGTCGGTCTCAGATGTTGTGGTCAGTCGGTCTCAGATGTTGTGGTCAGTCGGTCTCAGATGTTGTGGTCAGTCGGTCTCAGATGTTGTGGTCAGTCAGTCTCAGATGTTGTGGTCGGTCTCAGATGTTGTGGTCAGTCAGTCTCAGATGTTGTGGTCAGTCGGTCTCAGATGTTGTGGTCGGTCTCAGATGTTGTGGTCAGTCGGTCTCAGATGTTGTGGTCAGTCGGTCTCAGATGTTGTGGTCAGTCTCAGATGTTGTGGTCAGTCAGTCTCAGATGTTGTGGTCAGTCAGTCTCAGATGTTGTGGTCAGTCAGTCTCAGATGTTGTGGTCAGTCAGTCTCAGATGTTGTGGTCAGTCGGTCTCAGATGTTGTGGTCAGTCGGTCTCAGATGTTGTGGTCGGTCTCAGATGTTGTGGTCAGTCAGCCTCAGCCGTCACTGACAGAAATGATCAGGGTGGACCTTTTGGTTCTCTTAAGTCGTGCTTTCTCCTGGATTGGTCTCCTTTATTTCAGTTTGTTTTTGACCTTCTCTCAGACCAGATGTGTGGTTTGGTCAAGTCCCGGTCTAGTCCCGGTCTAGTCCCGGTCTAGTCCCGGTCTAGTCCCGGTCTAGTCCCGGTCTAGTCCCGGTCTGGTCCCGGTCTGGTCCCGGTCTGGTCCCGGTCTGGTCCCGGTCTGGTCCCGGTCTGGTCCCGGTCTGGTCCCGGTCCGGTCCCGGTCCGGTCCCGGTCCGGTCCCGGTCTGGTCCCGGTCTTGTCCCGGTCTGGTCGCGGTCCAGTCCCGGTCAAGTCCCGGTCTAGTCCCGGTCTAGTCCCGGTCTAGTCCCGGTCTAGTCCCGGTCCGGTCCCGGTCTGGTCCCGGTCTGGTCCTGGTCTTGTCCCGGTCTGGTCGCGGTCCAGTCCCGGTCAAGTCCCGGTCCAGTCCCGGTCAAGTCCCGGTCTAGTCCCGGTCTAGTCCCGGTCTAGTCCCGGTCTAGTCCCGGTCTGGTCCCGGTCTGGTCCCGGTCTGGTCCCGGTCTGGTCCCGGTCTAGTCCCGGTCTGGTCCCGGTCTGGTCCCGGTCTGGTCCCGGTCTGGTCCCGGTCTGGTCCTGACCTTCTCTCGGAGCATGCAGATGCAGAAGTCCACCTCCTTCTGTCGGAGGAGCAGCAGGTTTGGAGCTCCGTGGTCCACGATGAGTCGCAGATACGTGTAAACGGCCATCGCAATCAGCATCCCACTCTTCAACACCCACTCTCTGTGAAACAGAACAGGACGGGTTCAACGCCCACTCTCTGTGAAACAGAACAGGACGGGTTCAACGCCCACTCTCTGTGAAACAGAACAGGACGGGTTCAACGCCCACTCTCTGTGAAACAGAACAGGACGGGTTCAACGCCCACTCTCTGTGAAACAGAACAGGACGGGTTCAACGCCCACTCTCTGTGAAAGGACAGGACGGGTTCAACGCCCACTCTCTGTGAAACAGAACGGGACGGGTTCAACGCCCACTCTCTGTGAAAGGACAGGACGGGTTCAACACCCACTCTCTGTGAAACAGAACAGGACGGGTTCAACGCCCACTCTCTGTGAAACAGAACGGGACGGGTTCAACGCCCACTCTCTGTGAAACAGAACGGGACGGGTTCAACGCCCACTCTCTGTGAAAGGACAGGACGGGTTCAACGCCCACTCTCTGTGAAACAGAACAGGACGGGTTCAACGCCCACTCTCTGTGAAACAGAACAGGACGGGTTCAACGCCCACTCTCTGTGAAAGGACAGGACGGGTTCAACGCCCACTCTCTGTGAAACAGAACAGGACGGGTTCAAATCCCACTCTCTATGAGACAGAACAGGACGGGTTCAACGCCCACTCTCTGTGAAACAGAACAGGACGGGTTCAACGCCCACTCTGTGTGAAAGGACAGGACGGGTTCAAATCCCACTCTCTATGAGACAGAACAGGACGGGTTCGACGCCCACTCTCTGTGAAACAGATGAGGGTGAAATAATGATGCTCGTACTTCTGGTCCAGGAGGATGTCCAGCGCGCTCTCGGCCAGCCACAGGTTCTTGCTGGAGACGTCTCCTCCTGAAAAACCACAGAACGACAGGGTTAGATTTACATTTACTTTCCCCCGGTAAAAGATAAAGCACAAAGTTCTACCAGCGATCTGTTTGAGCAGCGTCATCAGGACTCCATCTGCTCCCATCACTCCAGTCTTCACCAGCTCCCGCACCAACCACACCGTCTGAAACACAACCGTCTTTAGATCTACACCGTCTGTGTGACCTGAAGTTCTGAGATGCTCCTGGACCTGTGTGAGCCTCTTCTGGACCTAAAGTTCTGAGATGCTCCTGGACCTGTGTAAGGCTGCTCTGGACCTAAAGTTCTGAGATGCTCCTGGACCTGTATGAAGCTGCTCTATACCTAAAGTTCTGAGATGCTCCTGGACCTGTGTGAAGCTGCTCTGGACCTAAAGTTCTGAGATGCTCCTGGACCTGTGTGAAGCTGCTCTGGACCTAAAGTTCTGAGATGCTCCTGGACCTGTGTGAAGCTGCTCTGGACCTAAAGTTCTGAGATGCTCCTGGACCTGTGTGAGGCTGCTCTGGACCTAAAGTTCTGAGATGCTCCTGGACCTGTGTGAGGCTGCTCTGGACCTAAAGTTCTGAGATGCTCCTGGACCTAAAGTTCTGAGATGCTCTTGGACCTGTATGAGCCTCTTCTGGACCTAAAGTTCTGAGATGCTCCTGGACCTGTGTTCGTGGCTGGTCCTGCAGTTTGAGGAACTTCTCCATCAGGATCTGGTTGATTTTGACTAACACGATGTTCATGCCGTCTCGGTTCACCAGCGTCAGGTCTCTGTAGCTCTGACAGAAACACAAGGAGCGATGATTATTTTACAAGAATTAGGAATCAACACTTTCAGGTCAAGACTGCAACAACAATCTGTTCTTTAATACTCGGTATCAGTCGCAGAGGCACAAGTACAAGTCGTAGTAAACATTGTAGAAGTTGTAGTAGTAGTAGAAGTATCCGCTGTAGTAGTCTCCCTTGTAGTAGTAGTAGAAGTATCCGCTGTAGTAGTCTCCCTTGTAGTAGTAGTAGAAGTATCAGCTGTAGTAGTCTCCCTTGTAGTAGTAGAAGTATTTGCTGTAGTAGTCTCCCTTGTAGTAGTAGTAGAAGTATTTGCTGTAGTAGTCTCCCTTGTAGTAGTAGTAGAAGTATCCGCTGTAGTAGTCTCCCTTGTAGTAGTAGTAGAAGTATTTGCTGTAGTAGTCTCCCTTGTAGTAGTAGTAGAAGTATTTGCTGTAGTAGTCTCCCTTGTAGTAGTAGTAGAAGTATCAGCTGTAGTAGTCTCCCTTGTAGTAGTAGTAGAAGTATAAGCTGTAGTAGTATACCGTGTAGTAGTAGTAGAAGTATCTGCTGTAGTAGTCTCCCTTGTAGTAGTAGTAGAAGTATTTGCTGTAGTAGTCTACCTTGTAGTAGTAGTAGAAGTATCAGCTGTAGTAGTCTCCCTTGTAGTAGTAGTAGAAGTATCAGCTGTAGTAGTCTCCCTTGTAGTAGTAGTAGAAGTATCCGCTGTAGTAGTCTCCCTTGTAGTAGTAGTAGAAGTATTTGCTGTAGTAGTCTCCCTTGTAGTAGTAGTAGAAGTATTTGCTGTAGTAGTCTCCCTTGTAGTAGTAGTAGAAGTATCAGCTGTAGTAGTCTCCCTTGTAGTAGTAGTAGAAGTATCTGCTGTAGTAGTCTCCCTTGTAGTAGTAGTAGAAGTATTTGCTGTAGTAGTCTACCTTGTAGTAGTAGTAGAAGTATCTGCTGTAGTAGTCTCCCTTGTAGTAGTAGTAGTAGAAGTATTTGCTGTAGTAGTCTCCCTTGTAGTAGTAGTAGAAGTATCAGCTGTAGTAGTCTCCCTTGTAGTAGTAGTAGAAGTATTTGCTGTAGTAGTCTCCCTTGTAGTAGTAGTAGAAGTATCCGCTGTAGTAGTCTCCTTGTAGTAGTAGTAGAAGTATCAGCTGTAGTAGTCTGAATTGTAGTAGTAGTAGAAGTATCCGCTGTAGTAGTCTCCCTTGTAGTAGTAGTAGAAGTATTTGCTGTAGTAGTCTCCCTTGTAGTAGTAGTAGAAGTATTTGCTGTAGTAGTCTCCCTTGTAGTAGTAGTAGAAGTATCAGCTGTAGTAGTCTCCCTTGTAGTAGTAGTAGAAGTATCAGCTGTAGTAGTCTCCCTTGTAGTAGTAGTAGAAGTATCTGCTGTAGTAGTCTCCCTTGTAGTAGTAGTAGAAGTATTTGCTGTAGTAGTCTACCTTGTAGTAGTAGTAGAAGTATCTGCTGTAGTAGTCTCCCTTGTAGTAGTAGTAGAAGTATCCGCTGTAGTAGTCTCCCTTGTAGTAGTAGTAGAAGTATCCGCTGTAGTAGTCTCCCTTGTAGTAGTAGTAGAAGTATTTGCTGTAGTTGTCTACCTTGTAGTTGTAGTAGAAGTATTTGCTGTAGTAGTCTACCTTGTAGTAGTAGTAGAAGTATTTGCTGTAGTAGTCTCCCTTGTAGTAGTAGTAGAAGTATTTGCTGTAGTAGTCTCCCTTGTAGTAGTAGTAGAAGTATTTGCTGTAGTAGTCTCCCTTGTAGTAGTAGTAGAAGTATTTGCTGTAGTAGTCTCCCTTGTAGTAGTAGTAGAAGTATTTGCTGTAGTAGTCTCCCTTGTAGTAGTAGTAGAAGTATCAGCTGTAGTAGTCTCCCTTGTAGTAGTAGTAGAAGTATTTGCTGTAGTAGTCTCCCTTGTAGTAGTAGTAGAAGTATTTGCTGTAGTAGTCTCCCTTGTAGTAGTAGTAGAAGTATTTGCTGTAGTAGTCTCCCTTGTAGTAGTAGTAGAAGTATTTGCTGTAGTAGTCTACCTTGTAGTAGTAGTAGAAGTATTTGCTGTAGTAGTCTCCCTTGTAGTAGTAGTAGAAGTATTTGCTGTAGTAGTCTCCCTTGTAGTAGTAGTAGAAGTATTTGCTGTAGTAGTCTCCCTTGTAGTAGTAGTAGAAGTATTTGTATTCCTCACCCTTTGGGCCTGAGCAGGTTCTGTGAGGATCAGAGTGAACAAACCCAGACACACCTCCTCGTGCTGCTGCTGCCCCTTACACACCTGCACAGGTAAACAACGGGTAAACAACGGGTAAACAACGGGTAAACAACGGGTAAACAACGGGTAAACAACAGAGAAACAACATGTAAACAACGGGTAAACGACGGGTAAACGACAGGTAAACAACAGGTAAACAACGGGTAAACGACGGGTAAACAACGGGTAAACAACGGGTAAACGACGGGTAAACAACAGGTAAACAACGGGTAAACAACAGGTAAACAACGGGTAAACGTCGGGTAAACGTCGGGTAAACAACAGGTAAACGTCGGGTAAACAACAGGTAAACGACGGGTAAACGTTGGGTAAACAACAGGTAAACGACGGGTAAACGTCGGGTAAACAACAGGTAAACAACAGGTAAACGTCGGGTAAACAACAGGTAAACGACGGGTAAACGTCGGGTAAACAACAGGTAAACAACAGGTAAACAACGGGCAAACAACAGATTAAGCGGCGAGATTAAGCGTCGGATTAAACAACAGGTAAACGTCGGGTAAACGTCGGGTAAACAACAGGTAAACGACGGGTAAACGTCGGGTAAACAACAGGTAAACAACAGGTAAACAACAGGTAAACGACGGGTAAACGTCGGGTAAACAACAGGTAAACAACAGGTAAACAACAGGTAAACGACGGGTAAACGACGGGTAAACGACGGGTAAACGACAGGTAAACGACGGGTAAACGACGGGTAAACGACGGGCAAACGACGGGTAAACGACGGGTAAACGACGGGTAAACAACGGGTAAACGACGGGCAAACAACGGGCAAACAACGGGCAAACGACAGGTAAACAACAGGTATATGGGTAAACAAGGGGTAAATTATGGATAAATAACAGGAAAACAATGGGTAAACAATAGGAAAACGAGTAAACAACGGGTAAGCAATGGGTAAACAACAGGTATATGACGGGTAAACGGCGGGTAAACAACGGGAAAAGAACAGCAAATCAGATAAACGTGTCACCGGCAGGTGACAGGTGAACACAGACAGGTGAGTGACAGGTGAAGCTGACAGGTGAGTGACAGGTGTCTTACGTTGGCCGTGAGGGCGTCGTTGGCTTCTCGTTCTGAAAGTCCATTGATCAGAGACTGGACGATTCCCACACAGCGCTCCAACCTCTGTGCACCAAAACAAACCATTTATCGAACAAACACAAACACAAACAGAGATTCTCGGTTTGTCTGAGTTCATGAAATACATTTATTTTAGATTTAATGGGAGCTTCGTGCTCTCCAGCGCCTCCTGCTGGTCCACCGTCTGAGCCCCGCTGTGACGTCATAACCGGAGCTTTAAAGGACCCATATTTCCCCCTTTACACAGTCTGTCCCAAGGGCTTTGTTGATCAAATTTTGCGTTGTGCCTCCCCCGCCCAACCCGTGCCTCCCCTGTAGTGGAGATGGTGCATGCGCCGTGTGCTCCGGTAAACAGCGATACACAAACACTGAATAAACCTTTTCTGGTCCTGACGGTGCGTCGTGCTGAGTCCTACGTCCTGGATCTGACCTGGAGTTTGACGTGCTCCAGGGCCTCAACCACGGACGTGCCGTTTGGTAAATAACAAGCTAACTCTTCTATCTGTCGTATCCATCGTGTAATTACTGTGTAGCATTAGCATTAGCTGTTTTTATTCTTCCTGGAGGCGTGGCTTAAACACCGCGTCATCTTAGTGAGGAGCCCCCGTCTGCTGCTCAGAGGGGGACGGAAAAGACAGTTCTCTAGTGAAAACATGAGGGAATCAATCAAAAAACCACTTTGGGCACAACATACGAGGCCCAGAGAGCCCTGGAGGAAGGTTAGAACCTCTGAAGAGTCACTTTAGCAGGGTATGGGACCTTTAACTCTTTACTGTTGATAACTACGGCGGGATAAACAGTTCAGAGTCACCGGGAGTCTGTGGCACAGCCGTAGATCTGCGTCTGCTTTTCTGACTTTTGTCAAAAGAATCGTGTTCAGGACCCGAGGGCCTTAAACCCAGCGTGGGACATTCACCGAAATAAAACTATAACAGAAGAAACACGGATGAGTCTGAGAAATCACAATCACACATATGTTTGAAGTCCCTAAACCCCGGTGTTTCCGCTGCGCCTGTCACTGTTTATGCAGTTAGCATGCTAGGCTAACAGTCTGAGCTGAACCGGGCTCTGAGACCGAACCACGGCTCTGTACTGAGCCGAACCACAGTCCCAACCCCGGTGGACGGTACCGAGTCCAGACCGAGCCGGTGCCGCGGTGTTTGCCCGGACAGAGGCGGTTAAGCCCGGGCACACGGCGCTAGCGTTAGCGGTTAGCCATTAGCTCATCTCCAGTGTTTCGTGGGTTTGAAAAGGATTAAAGTTTGCTCAGGTCGGTCCGGACTCTGGCCCGGTTCTGTCCGCCTCACAGCGGCTCAGAGCCGGGTCCAGAGCCGCGGGTTCGGGCTCGGGTTTACCTCCTCCAGCTCGTCCTTGGAGTCCAGCGGAGTGGACACCAGCAGCCGGCCCTGGGGCTTGGCTTTGGCCGGGGAAGGCTCCATGTGCGCGGCGGGCTCTGCTCCCGGGGCCGCGGCTTCGCTCGGTTCGGTCCCGGTTCGGTGGGGCTCTTTGTCCGCTCGTGGAGCTCGTTCTCGGGGGTTTGTGTGAGACGAGGCGCTGCTGGAGCTCCGCACACACCGCTGTTATTCTGCGGGAAACAGCGCGCCGAACCCGGGAAGCAGCGCCACCGTCCGGCCGGAGCCCAAACCGAGTACGAGTCACGTCTGAGGACTTTTCCCAAACGAGAAGAATAAAAGTGTCTGATCAAAGGCCTGGACTGATGAAATGTGAACTTATGTGGAGTTTATTTGATGTTTAAAGCGCAGTGTGAGCCTGTGTTTGAGGACGATCCCCGGGTCAAAGGGGACACAATCATCATTATTATCATAATTATTATTATTATTATCATTATTATCATTATTGTTCTATCGGTTCTTAAAATGACGTAAACTGAAACGTCACCCAGAGAGACAGAGAACAGCAGGTGGCGCTGTAATCGGTCGGCCGATCAAACAAAAGAAGAAGCCCGTACGTTCTTACGTCATTACGTCACTGCGTACTGCTCACGCCGGAAGCTCGTCTCGTCGTGAAGCCCGCGGAACTGCGGCGGTAAACGGGACTCTGAGCTGCCGGTCCGGTCCGTCCCGGGTCCAGTCCCGGGTCCAGTCCCGGGTCCAGTCCCGGAGCTCACAGCGGACACCGCGAGGGTCACAGCCCGGCTCTGCGCTCTGTCCCGGGGTGAGTGTTGTCCCGTGCAGCGGTTAGAACCCTTTAGCCGCGAGCTAACGAGGCTAATGCTACCGAGTGTAAACACTGGAGACCTTTGACCTCTGAGAGACACGGAGCCTAAAGCCTCTGTGGAATATTTCTGTGATAAAAGTCAACTATAAACCCTTTGAAATGACAGCGTTTAAAGCGGCTGACAGGGGCGCCCTGCACTGGGCAGGTTTGTGAGGGTTAGAGGGTTAGGTTAGGAGGGTTAGGTTAGAGGGTCAGAGGGTTAGGTTAGACGGTTAGGTTAGAGGGTTGGGTTATAGAGGGTCAGAGGGTTAGGTTAGAGGGTTGGAGGGTTAGGTTAGAATGTTAGAGGGTTAGGTTAGAATGTTAGGTTAGGGGGTTAGGTTAGAGGGTTAGAGGGTTAGGTTAGACGGTTGGAGGGTTAGGTTAGCGGTTTAGAGGGTTAGGTTAGAATGTTGGGTTAGAGGGTTAGGGGGTTAGGTTAGAGGGTTAGGAGGGTTAGGGTTAGCAGGGTTAGGTTAGGGGGTTAGGTTAGAGGGTTAGGTTAGAGAGTTAGGGGGTTAGGTTAGAGGGTTAGGTTAGAGGGTCAGAGGGTTAGGTTAGAGGGTTAGAGCGACAAAAAAACGACAAGAAACAACAAAAACAAGACAAAAGAACAACAAAAACAGTCCCACAGAGAACAGTCCCAGGCTGGCGTCTGCTTGTTCTTGTTTTGGCGTCTGCTTGTTCTTGTTTTGGCGTCTGCTTGTTCTTGTTTTGGCGTCTGCTTGTTCTTGTTTTGGCGTCTGCTTGTTCTTGTTTTTGCCGTCTGCTTGTTCTTGTTCTTGTTTTGGCGTCTGCTCGTTCTTGTTTTTGGCGTCTGCTCGTTCTTGTTTTTGGCGTCTGCTCGTTCTTGTTTTGGCGTCTGCTTGTTCTTGTTTTGGCGTCTGCTTGTTCTTGTTTTGGCGTCTGCTTGTTCTTGTTTTTGGCGTCTGCTTGTTCTTGTTTTGGCGTCTGCTTGTTCTTGTTTTTGGCGTCTGCTTGTTCTTGTTTTGGCGTCTGCTTGTTCTTGTTTTTGGCGTCTGCTTGTTCTTGTTTTTGGCGTCTGCTTGTTCTTGTTTTGGCGTCTGCTTGTTCTTGTTTTTGCCGTCTGCTCGTTCTTGTTCTTGTTTTGGCGTCTGCTTGTTCTTGTTTTGGCGTCTGCTTGTTCTTGTTTTTGCCGTCTGCTCGTTCTTGTTCTTGTTTTGGCGTCTGCTCGTTCTTGTTTTTGGCGTCTGCTTGTTCTTGTTCTTGTTTTGGCGTCTGCTCGTTCTTGTTTTTGGCGTCTGCTCGTTCTTGTTTTTGGCGTCTGCTCGTTCTTGTTTTGGCGTCTGCTTGTTCTTGTTTTGGCGTCTGCTTGTTCTTGTTTTGGCGTCTGCTTGTTCTTGTTTTTGGCGTCTGCTTGTTCTTGTTTTGGCGTCTGCTTGTTCTTGTTTTTGCCGTCTGCTCGTTCTTGTTTTGGCGTCTGCTTGTTCTTGTTGTTTCTAATCGTTTCGAGCTGGTTTCGTGCCGTTCAGAGTTTTGTTCTTTGAGAATCCAGTTTTGGTTTGAACCCAGAACCCGCTGAGTCGGAGCCGTGGAACCTTCTGATAATGACTTCAGGATTGAATGTGTTTTTATTGTGAACATGTGACCCTCACTAACTCCTCCCCCTCTCCTCAGAGGTCAGGGGTCATGTCCCAGGATGAACCCCGCCCGAAAACGCCTCAAACTTTCCCACAATGCATCTCCTCTGCGTCCGTCAGGGGGAGGGACTACGGACGAGGACGACGAGTTTCTGTTGGTCGAAGAGAACGCTACCGACTCCAGCCTCGTCATCACCATGGGTCAGTCCAAAACCGGTTCAGACCGGCTCTAGACCGGTTCAGATCCCCCTCTAGACTGGTTCAGATCCTCGTTAACCCGGTTCAGATCCTCGTTAACCCGGTTCAGGTCCTCGTTAACCCGGTTCAGGTCCTCGTTAACCCGGTTCAGGTCCTCGTTAACCCGGTTCAGGTCCTCGTTAACCCGGTTCAGGTCCTCGTTAACCCGGTTCAGGTCCTCGTTAACCCGGTTCAGGTCCTCGTTAACCCGGTTCAGGTCCTCGTTAACCCGGTTCAGGTCCTCGTTAACCCGGTTCAGGTCCTCGTTAACGCGGTCCTGGTGTGGTGTGCCCTGGGCGGCTCCAGGGGGCGCTCTAACGTGTGTTTCTTTCAGACGGGGCGCGGGTGAAGACGAGGAGGAAGAGGAAGAAACAAACTGAAGAGGAAGGAGGCGGGGCTTCAGAGAGCGAGCCTGAGATTGACAGACAGCTCGACCAATCACTGGAGACCAAATCCAAACAGCACAATCTGACGGCGGCCAACGTCAAGACCCTCCTCCACGTGAGACTAAACCAGGACTAAACCAGGACTGAACCGGGACTGAACCGGGACTGAACCAGGACTGAACCAGGACTAAACCAGGACTAAACCGGGACTAAACCGGGACTGAACCGGGACTGAACCGGGACTGAACCGGGACTGAACCAGGACTGAACCAGGACTAAACCAGCTCTAAACCGGGACTGAACCGGGACTGAATTGGGACTGAACCAGCTCTAAACCGGGACTGAACCAGGACTGAACCAGGTCTTGTGCTGCAGGAGGTGATCACAAATGAACATGTCGTGGCGATGATGAAGGCAGCCATTAATGACACAGAAGCCCCGCCTCCCTTTGTGAGTGATGACATCATGAGCTGTGGTCCAATCAGAGCGCGGCGCTGATCATGTGACTGTGTTTCAGGAGGTGAAGATGACTCGGTCGAAGCTGAAGGAGGTGGTGGAGCGCGGCGTGGTGAGGATAAAGGATAAAGACTCGCTCAGACAAGCGCTGCCTTCAGACTGAAATCACCAGCAGGGGGCACTATTTAGGCCCCGCCCACAGGAGACACAGCCGCTATAGTTTCCAAAACTAATTGCATAAAGATGGAGCTGTAAATGTGTGCGTTCATTCGGAGAACTCAAAACACCTCAAAACAGTGTAGTACATGCCCCGACCAGCAGGGGGCGCTAGGAGAAGAGAGGACATTAAAAAAAGAAAAACAAGAAGCGAGCACAGGGAGCATGAGCAAAATGTAAACAAATGTGTCGAGTTTTTATTTTGACTTTGCAAAGATCGTAAACGTACGGCACGTGAGCCGTCTGTCTGCCCCCTGTGGCTCGTGAAGGCGTGACGGCCATAGAAAACCGTAACCATGGAAACGTGTCAATGGAGCTTTAAGTCTTTGCTCTCTGGAACATGGTTTCATGGTTTGTTTGAGAGCCTGAAGCGCCTGCTCCGTGTGGGCGGGGCCTTCGTTTGGGCCGACCAGTGCTTACAGTAAAACGTCATTCATTTCAAATGTTTCCATGGTATATGTTATCATTGAAATCCTGTGTTTGATTCGATCAGACTGATCACGCCGCGACTTTTCATATTTGTAACAAAAATTATCAAACACTTAATGGTCTTTACGACGGCTCTGGGGTTAAATAAATTGGTATGACCCAAAACCAAGAGGGAGCCGGCGTCCAAACCGACCAATCAGGACTCATAATTGTGCTTCTTTGTACTCTCCTCTAATTGGCTGTTCTGTGTCAGGTGATCCCGCCCTGGAATCTCTCTCCGATAAAAAAATCCAACGACGTCAACAAGGTACGACCTCATCTGACCTCATACGAGGTCACATGACCTCATCTCTCTGAACGGATGACCTCATCTCTTTCTGCTGCTTTTCTCCTTGTGTCCTTGCGTCCTAGCCTCCTCAGCCCGTGTCCTTGGCTCTAACTCCTTGTGTCCTTGCGTCCTAGCCTCCTCAGCTCGTGTCCTTAGCTCTAACTCCTTGCGTCCTAGCCTCCTCAGCTTGTGTCCTTAGCTCTAACCCCTTGCGTCCTTGCATCCTAGCCTCCTCAGCTCATGTCCTTAGCTCTAACTCCTTGCGTCCTTGCGTCCTAGCCTCCTCAGCTCGTGTCCTTGGCTCTAACTCCTTGTGTCCTTGCATCCTAGCCTCCTCAGCTCGTGTCCTTAGCTCGAACTCCTTGCGTCCTAGCCTCCTCAGCCCTTGTCCTTAGCTCTAACCCCTTGCGTCCTTGCGTCCTAGCCTCCTCAGCTCGTGTCCTTGGCTCTAACTCCTTGTGTCCTTGCATCCTAGCCTCCTCAGCTCGTGTCCTTAGCTCTAACTCCTTGCGTCCTAGCCTCCTCAGCTCGTGTCCTTGGCTCTAACTGCTTGTGTCCTTGCGTCCTAGCCTCCTCAGTTGTCCTTAGCTCTAACCCCTTGCGTCCTTGCATCCTAGCCTCCTCAGCTCATGTCCTTAGCTCTAACTCCTTGCGTCCTTGCGTCCTAGCCTCCTCAGCTCGTGTCCTTGGCTCTAACTCCTTGTGTCCTTGCGTCCTAGCCTCCTCAGCCCTTGTCCTTTGCTCTAACTCCTTGTGTCCTTGCGTCCTAGCCTCCTTAGCTCTAACTCCTTGCGGCCTAGCCTCCTCAGCCCTTGTACTTGGCTCTAACTCCTTGTGTCCTTGCGTCCTAGCCTCCTCAGCTCGTGTCCTTAGCTCTAACTCCTTGCGTCCTAGCCTCCTCAGCCCTTGTCCTTGGCTCTAACTCCTTGTGTCCTTGCGTCCTAGCCTCCTCAGCTCGTGTCCTTAGCTCTAACTCCTTGTGTCCTTGCGTCCTAGCCTCCTCAGCTCGTGTCCTTGGCTCTAACTCCTTGTGTCCTTGCGTCCTAGCCTCCTCAGCCCTTGTCCTTGGCTCTAACTCCTTGTGTCCTTGCGTCCTAGCCTCCTCAGTTCGTGGACATGGCTCTGGCTGATGAAGACTCCTCAGATGAAGAGTACAGACCTGATGAGGACGAGGAGGATGAGACGGCAGAAGACGTGAGGCTCTTCTTCTGGTCACAGACGTGTTCCGTGTTTAGTCTCGATCGAGCTTCACTTTTTAAATGTTTTAAAGTTCAGTGACTCGACCGTAAACACTGTGTGCGATCAGAGCTTTGTGTCTCAGACGTTTCAGGAGAGCGACCTGGAGAGCACGGCGTCGTCGCCGCGAGGAGGGCGAGTGCGAGACGAGTCCAGCAGCCCCTGGCAGGTGCGGCAGGTGCAGACAGGGACATGCTTCACGTGGATCGTGCTCGTTCTAAGTTTTCAAATCGTTTTTCCATCAGAGCTCTCGCAGTCTCTCTCGCCGTCTGAGGGTGGAGCCGGTGCCCATGGGCCCGCCCCCTCCGCCCAAAGCCACGCCCACGCGGAGTTTGAGCGACAGCCCCAGAGCTCCGCCCCCTCGAGGTTTGATTGACAGGAGAAGTGTGAGTGACAGCACTTTCCTCGAGAAACTGCACGCGGTCGAAGAAGAACTGAGCGTCTGCGGAGAGTCTTATCAGGTACTGCTCGAGTCCTGGTTTAGTCCTGGTTTAGACCCTGTTTGGACCTGGTCTAGTCCTGGTTTAGACCCTGTTTGGACCTGGTCTAGTCCCTGTCCTGTCCTCAGCCTCTGCAGGACTTGGACCTCATGGCGCTGAGGACTCGGTCCAAGCGTCCGCTCAGAGACGTTCCTTTGGGGCGACTGGAGGCCGAGCTCCGAGACCTGGCCCCGGACTTCAACGAGACCAGATCCTCCCTGGACCCGGACCAGGACCTGGAAGAAGACCGGGACTGGACCGACTGGCTCCGAGGCCTCATGACCTCCGACGTGGAGGGTGAGGCCCACAGCAGGGAGGGCAACCGTGTTAATGAGAGGGAGGGCATCCGTGTTAATGAGAGGGAGGGCATCCGTGTTAATGAGAGGGAGGGCATCCGTGTTAATGAGAGGGAGGGCATCCGTGTTAATGAGAGGGAGGGCATCCGTGTTAATGAGAGGGAGGGCATCAGTGTTAATGAGTGGGAGGGCATCAGTGTTAATGAGAGGGAGGGCATCCGTGTTAATGAGATGGAGGGCATCAGTGTTAATGAGAGGGAGGGCATCCGTGTTAATGAGAGGGAGGGCATCAGTGTTAAGGGCATCCGTGTTAACCCTGTTCAGAGGAGGGCATCAGTGTTAACTGAGAGGGAGGGCATCCGTGTTCAGAGGAGGGCATCAGTGTTAATGTGTTCGGAGGGCATCAGTGACCCTGTGTGTTCCGAGGGAGGGCATCAGTGTTAATGAGAGGGAGGGCATCAGTGTTAACCCTGTGTGTTCAGAGGGAGGGCATCAGTGTTAACCCTGTGTGTTCAGAGGGAGGGCATCAGTGTTAACCCTGTGTGTTCAGAGGAGGGCATCAGTGTTAACCCTGTGTGTTCAGAGGGAGGGCATCAGTGTTAACCCTGTGTGTTCAGAGGGAGGGCATCAGTGTTAACCCTGTGTGTTCAGAGGGAGGGCATCCGTGTTAACCCTGTGTGTTCAGAGGAGGCCGATGATGAGGACGATCCTGAGTACAACTTTTTGGCTGAAGCCGATGAACCGGATCTGGAGGATTTCAGAGACGACCGAGCCGTGCGCATCACCAGTGAGTACAGCGCCCCCTGTGTGTGACAGAGGGTACTGCACCCTGTGTGTGACAGAGGGTACAGCACCCCTGTGTGTGACAGAGAGTACTGCACCCCCTGTGTGTGACAGAGGGTACAGCGCCCCCTGTGTGTGACAGAGGGTACAGCACCCCCTGTGTGTGACAGAGGGTACTGCACCCCCTGTGTGTGACAGAGGGTACAGCACCCCCTGTGTGTGACAGAGGGTACTGCACCCCCTGTGTGTGACAGTGAGTACAGCGCCCCCTGTGTGTGACAGAGGGTACTGCACCCCCTGTGTGTGACAGAGAGTACAGCACCCCCTGTGTGTGACAGAGAGTACAGCACCCCCTGTGTGTGACAGAGGGTACAGCACCCTGTGTGTGACAGTGAGAGCGCCCCCTGTGTGTGACAGAGGGTACTGCACCCCCTGTGTGTGACAGAGGGTACTGCACCCCCTGTGTGTGACAGAGAGTACAGCACCCCCTGTGTGTGACAGAGGGTACAGCGCCCCCTGTGTGTGACAGAGGGTACTGCACCCCCTGTGTGTGACAGAGAGTACAGCACCCCCTGTGTGTGACAGAGAGTACAGCACCCCCTGTGTGTGACAGAGGGTACAGCACCCTGTGTGTGACAGAGAGTACAGCGCCCCCTGTGTGTGACAGAGGGTACAGCACCCTGTGTGTGACAGAGGGTACTGCACCCCCTGTGTGTGACAGAGGGTACAGAACCCCCTGTGTGTGACAGAGGGTACTACGCCCCCTGTGTGTGACAGAGAGTACTGCGCCCCCTGTGTGTGACAGAGGGTACAGCGCCCCCTGTGTGTGACAGAGAGTACTGCACCCCCTGTGTGTGACAGAGAGTACTGCACCCCCTGTGTGTGACAGAGGGTACAGCGCCCCCTGTGTGTGACAGAGGGTACAGCGCCCCCTGTGTGTGACAGAGGTCTCATGTGTCACTGCACCTCCTGCTGGTGTCTTGTGTCACTGCGCCTCCTGCTGGTCTCTTGTGTCACTGCGCCTCCTGCTGGTCTCATGTGTGTTGTGTTTTCAGAGAAGGAGGTGAACGAGCTGATGGAGGAGCTCTTTGAAACTGTGAGTATTTAAACTAAATCCCTCCCCAGCAGAGGGCGCCTGAGCAGTTCAGACGTTAGTTTGAGGTGGAAATGAGCCGCCTGTAGAGAAGGCCCCGCCCCCAGCTGTTTAATAATGTGGAACATCCTTTAGTAGTTTTTCCTTTAATTGGACTGACCTGGTAAACAAACAAGTGTCTGAGATCGATTTGACCCAAAGCGCCTGAGACTCAGCTCGTAAACAGCATTTGCAGAATAATTTGGACCGCGGTGTTTATAAAAGTTCACATTTGTGAACCGCCTCGTCCAGCCGTCCCTCAAAACAGTCCATCACTTCCCGCCCCGAATCCTACGGGAAATTTACCCCGCCCCTTTTGAAAAACTAGCCAATCAGAGCCTAATTGGTGCACAAGAACACATCGAGAGCCGCCCAACAAAGGCCGAAGAACAAAGTGGTTCATCAGCCCCAGGCGCACGGACAAAGTTCGTACGTCTTACGTCCGTACGTCTTACGTTCTTACATTTATGCGTCTTCGTTAAATGCGTCTTACGTTAAATGCGTCTGCGTTTCGTCTAGCGTTAAATGCGTCTGGCGTTAAATGCGTCTTGTGTTCGTACGTCTTGCGTTAAATGCGTCTTGCGTTAAATCGTCTTCGTTAAATGCGTCTTGCGTTAAATGCGTCTTGCGTTAAATCGTCCGCGTTAAATGCGTCTTCGTTAAATGCGTCTTGCGTTAAATCGTCTTACGTTCTTATGTTAAATCGTCTGCGTTAAATGCGTCTAGCGTTCTTACGTCTTACGTTCGTACGTCTTACGTTCTTACATTTGTACGTCTTGCGTTAAATGCGTCTAGCGTTAAATGCGTCTTACGTTAAATGCGTCTTCGTTCGTCGTCTTGCGTTAAATCGTCTTGCGTTCTTATGTTAAATGCGTCTTGCGTTAAATGCGTCTTACGTTCTTATGTTAAATGCGTCTGCGTTAAATGCGTCTAGCGTTCTTCGTCTTACGTTAAATGCGTCTTACGTTCTTACATTTATGCGTCTTTGCGTTAAATCGTCTAGCGTTCGTCGTCTTGTTAAATGCGTCTTGCGTTAAATGCGTCTTACGTTCTTATGTTCGTACGTCTAACGTTCGTACGTCTAGCGTTCTTACGTCTTACGTTCGTACGTCTTACATTCTTACATTTGTACGTCTTACGTTCTTACGTCTTGCGTTCGTACGTCTAACGTTCGTACATCTTACGTTCGTACGTCTTGCGTTCGTACGTCTTACGTTCTTATGTTCGTACGTCTAACGTTCGTACGTCTTACGTTCTTACGTCTAGCGTTAAATGCGTCTGGCGTTCTTCGTCTTACGTTAAATGCGTCTTACGTTCTTACATTTGTACGTCTTACGTTCTTACGTCTTGCGTTAAATGCGTCTAGCGTTTATGCGTCTTACGTTAAATGCGTCTTACGTTCTTACATTTTATCGTCTTACGTTCTTATCTTAAATGTCTCGTCGTCTTGCGTTACGTCTTGCGTAGTCGTCTTACGTTCTTCGTCTTACGTTAAATGCGTCTAACGTTAAATCGTCTAGCGTTAAATGCGTCTTACGTTAAATCGTCTTACGTTCTTATGTTCGTACGTCTTACGTTCTTATGTTCGTACGTCTTACGTTCTTATGTTCGTACGTCTTACGTTCTAGCGTTAAATGCGTCTAACGTTCGTCGTCTAACGTTAAATGCGTCTTGCGTTCTAACGTTAAATGCGTCTTACGTTCTTATGTTCGTACGTCTTACGTTCTAACGTTCGTACGTCTTACGTTCGTACGTCTTACGTTGTACGAAGTATGAACTGCCTTAAGTCTGATAAATGGTAAAAACAACTTCAGCCTAAATTAATATTTCATAGAAGATGTTTTATGTCTTTTTTTTGCACCTGTGACTTTTACATATAATTCAGTTTTATTGTAGCGTAGCATTAGCTTTGAGCCACAAACGGTTAACACTGATGTATCCTCTGCTGCCCCCTTGTGTGAGTCCCACCTGATGACATCACACAGTGTCCCCTTTAACCTGTGCTCTCTGCTGCCCCCTTGTGTGAGTCCCACCTGATGACATCACACAGTGTCCCCTTTAACCTGTGCTCTCTGCTGCCCCCTTGTGTGAGTCCCACCTGATGACATCACACAGTGTCCCCTTTAACCTGTGCTCTCTTCTGCCCTCCACAGCTGAAGGAGGACTTGGCGTCTCAGGACGTGGACGAGGACGGACATGAGGAGGAGGACGAGACCCACGGGACCCACGAGACCCACGAGACCCACGAGACCCACGGGACCCACGAGACCCACGGGACCCACGAGACCCACGGGACCCACGAGACCCACGGGACCCACGAGACCCACGGGACCCACGAGGCCCACGGGACGCCTCAAACTCTGTAAGACTAACAGTACAGCTGTTATTACTATTATACTGCTGTTATTCTGTGTTCAGTCTCTGTTCAGTCTCTGTGTTCAGTCTCTGTGTTCAGTCTCTGTGTTCAGTCTCTGTTCAGTCTCTGTGTTCAGTCTCTGTGTTCAGTCTCTGTTCAGTCTCTGTTCAGTCTCTGTTCAGTCTGTGTTCAGTCTCTGTTCAGTCTCTGTTCAGTCTGTGTTCAGTCTCTGTGTTCAGTCTCTGTGTTCAGAGTCTGTGTTCAGTCTGTGTTCAGTCTCTGTGTTCAGTCTGTGTTCAGTCTCTGTGTTCAGTCTCTGTGTTCAGTCTGTGTTCAGTCTGTGTTCAGTCTGTGTTCAGTCTCTGTGTTCAGTCTCTGTTCAGTCTTTGTGTTCAGTCTGTGTTCAGTCTCTGTGTTCAGTCTCTGTGTTCAGTCTCTGTGTTCAGTCTCTGTGTTCAGTCTCTGTTCAGTCTCTGTTCAGTCTGTGTTCAGTCTCTGTGTTCAGTCTCTGTGTTCAGTCTCTGTGTTCAGTCTCTGTGTTCAGTCTCTGTGTTCAGTCTCTGTTCAGTCTCTGTTCAGTCTGTGTTCAGTCTCTGTGTTCAGTCTCTGTTCAGTCTGTGTGTTCAGTCTCTGTGTTCAGTCTCTGTGTTCAGTCTCTGTGTTCAGTCTCTGTTCAGTCTCTGTTCAGTCTGTGTTCAGTCTCTGTGTTCAGTCTCTGTTCAGTCTCTGTGTTCAGTCTCTGTGTTCAGTCTCTGTGTTCAGTCTCTGTTCAGTCTCTGTTCAGTCTGTGTTCAGTCTCTGTGTTCAGTCTGTGTTCAGTCTCTGTGTTCAGTCTCTGTGTTCAGTCTGTGTTCAGTCTGTGTTCAGTCTGTGTTCAGTCTGTGTTCAGTCTGTGTTCAGTCTCTGTGTTCAGTCTCTGTGTTCAGTCTCTGTGTTCAGTCTGTGTTCAGTCTCTGTGTTCAGTCTCTGTGTTCAGTCTCTGTGTTCAGTCTCTGTGTTCAGTCTCTGTTCAGTCTGTGTTCAGTCTCTGTTCAGTCTCTGTGTTCAGTCTCTGTTCAGGCTCTGTTCAGTCTGTGTTCAGTCTCTGTGTTCAGTCTCTGTTCAGTCTGTGTTCAGTCTCTGTGTTCAGTCTCTGTTCAGTCTGTGTTCAGTCTCTGTGTTCAGTCTCTGTTCAGTCTCTCTGTGTTCAGTCTGTGTTCAGTCTCTGTGTTCAGTCTCTGTTCAGTCTCTGTGTTCAGTCTCTGTGTTCAGTCTCTGTTCAGTCTCTGTGTTCAGTCTGTGTTCAGTCTGTGTTCAGTCTGTGTTCAGTCTCTGTGTTCAGTCTCTGTTCAGTCTCTGTGTTCAGTCTCTGTTCAGTGTCTGTTCAGTCTCTGTGTTCAGTCTCTGTTCAGTCTCTCTGTTCAGTCTGTGTTCAGTCTCTGTGTTCAGTCTGTGTTCAGTCTGTGTGTTCAGTCTGTGTGTTCAGTCTGTGTGTTCAGTCTCTGTGTTCAGTCTCTGTGTTCAGTCTCTGTGTTCAGTCTCTGTTCAGTCTCTGTTCAGTCTCTGTTCAGTCTCTGTGCTCAGTCTGTGTTCAGTCTCTGTGTTCAGTCTGTGTTCAGTCTCTGTGTTCAGTCTCTGTGTTCAGTCTCTGTTCAGTCTCTCTGTGTTCAGTCTGTGTTCTGTCTCTGTGTTCAGTCTCTGTGTTCAGTCTCTGTGTTCAGTCTCTGTGTTCAGTCTGTGTTCAGTCTCTGTGTTCAGTCTCTGTGTTCAGTCTCTGTGTTCAGTCTGTGTTCAGTCTGTGTTCAGTCTGTGTTCAGTCTGTGTTCAGTCTCTGTGTTCAGTCTCTGTGTTCAGTCTCTGTTCAGTCTCTGTGTTCAGTCTCTGTTCAGTCTCTGTGTTCAGTCTCTGTGTTCAGTCTCTGTTCAGTCTGTGTTCAGTCTCTGTTCAGTCTGTGTTCAGTCTCTGTTCAGTCTCTGTTCAGTCTCTGTGTTCAGTCTCTGTGTTCAGTCTCTGTTCAGTCTCTGTGTTCAGTCTCTGTTCAGTCTCTCTGTGTTCAGTCTCTGTGTTCAGTCTCTGTTCAGTCTGTGTTCAGTCTCTGTTCAGTCTCTGTTCAGTCTCTGTTCAGTCTCTGTTCAGTCTCTGTTCAGTCTGTGTTCAGTCTCTGTTCAGTCTCTGTTCAGTCTCTGTGTTCAGTCTCTGTGTTCAGTCTCTGTTCAGTCTCTGTGTTCAGTCTCTGTTCAGTCTCTCTGTGTTCAGTCTCTGTGTTCAGTCTCTGTTCAGTCTGTGTTCAGTCTCTGTGTTCAGTCTCTGTTCAGTCTCTGTGTTCAGTCTCTGTTCAGTCTCTGTTCAGTCTGTGTTCAGTCTGTGTTCAGTCTCTGTTCAGTCTCTGTGTTCAGTTCTTATTGAACAGTTGTGTTTCCCTCGTTCTGTCGAGCTGTAAACGTTAAAGAACTGAATAAAACAAGCCTGACCCCGGTCTCTCTGGTCCAGGTCTAACCCGGTCCAGGTCTAACCCGGTCCAGGTCTAACCCGGTCTCTCTGGTCCAGGTCTAACCCGGTCTCTCTGGTCCAGGTCTAACCCGGTCCCGGTCCCGGTCCCGGTCCTGAGGACGGTCCGGCAGCAGTTGGACTTTCTGAGGAAACATGTGAAACAGACGAGTCTGAAGTTTACAGAGTCTGAGCCTCTGTCCCTGAACGCACCACAACGAAGTGTACTACAGCAGCAAATACAACAGGTACAAGTACTACAAGTACTACTACAGCAGCAAATACAACAGGTACAAGTACTACAAGTACTACAAGTACTACTACAGCAGCAAATACAACAGGTACAAGTACTACAAGTACTACAAGTACTACTACAGCAGCAAATACAACAGGTACAAGTACTACAAGTACTACTACAGCAGCAAATACAACAGGTACACAAGTGTTCACTCTCTGTGTTCTCTCTGTGTTCTCTCTCTGTGTTCACTCTCTGTTCTCTCTGTGTTCTCTCTGTGTTCACTCTGTGTTCACTCTGTGTTCACTCTGTGTTCACTCTGTGTTCACTCTGTGTTCTCTCTGTGTTCTCTCTGTGTTCACTCTGTGTTCACTCTGTGTTCTCTGTGTTCACTCTGTGTTCTCTCTGTGTTCACTCTGTGTTCACTCTGTGTTCACTCTGTGTTCACTCTGTGTTCTCTGTGTTCACTCTGTGTTCTCTCTGTGTTCACTCTGTGTTCTCTCTCTGTGTTCACTCTGTGTTCACTCTGTGTTCACTCTGTGTTCTCTCTCTGTGTTCACTCTGTGTTCTCTCTGTGTTCACTCTGTGTTCACTCTGTGTTCACTCTGTGTTCTCTCTCTGTGTTCACTCTGTGTTCTCTCTGTGTTCACTCTGTGTTCACTCTGTGTTCTCTCTGTGTTCACTCTGTGTTCACTCTCTGTTGTCTCTGTGTTCACTCTGTGTTCACTCTGTGTTCACTCTGTGTTCACTCTGTGTTCTCTCTGTGTTCACTCTGTGTTCACTCTGTGTTCTCTCTCTGTGTTCACTCTGTGTTCTCTCTGTGTTCACTCTGTGTTCACTCTGTGTTCTCTCTCTGTTCACTCTGTGTTCTCTCTGTGTTCACTCTGTGTTCACTCTGTGTTCTCTCTCTGTGTTCACTCTGTGTTCTCTCTGTGTTCACTCTGTGTTCACTCTGTGTTCTCTCTCTGTGTTCACTCTGTGTTCTCTCTGTGTTCACTCTGTGTTCACTCTGTGTTCTCTCTCTGTGTTCACTCTGTGTTCTCTCTGTGTTCACTCTGTGTTCACTCTGTGTTCTCTCTGTGTTCACTCTGTGTTCACTCTGTGTTCTCTCTGTGTTCTCTCTGTGTTCTCTCTGTGTTCTCTCTGTGTTCACTCTGTGTTCTCTCTGTGTTCACTCTGTGTTCACTCTGTGTTCACTCTGTGTTCTCTCTGTGTTCACTCTGTGTTCTCTCTCTGTGTTCACTCTGTGTTCACTCTGTGTTCTCTCTGTGTTCACTCTGTGTTCACTCTGTGTTCTCTCTCTGTGTTCACTCTGTGTTCTCTCTGTGTTCACTCTGTGTTCACTCTGTGTTCTCTCTCTGTTCACTCTGTGTTCTCTCTGTGTTCACTCTGTGTTCACTCTGTGTTCTCTCTCTGTGTTCACTCTGTGTTCTCTCTGTGTTCACTCTGTGTTCACTCTGTGTTCTCTCTCTGTGTTCACTCTGTGTTCTCTCTGTGTTCACTCTGTGTTCACTCTGTGTTCTCTCTCTGTGTTCACTCTGTGTTCTCTCTGTGTTCACTCTGTGTTCACTCTGTGTTCTCTCTCTGTGTTCTCTCTGTGTTCTCTCTGTGTTCTCTCTGTGTTCTCTCTGTGTTCTCTCTGTGTTCTCTCTGTGTTCTCTCTGTGTTCTCTCTGTGTTCACTCTGTGTTCACTCTGTGTTCTCTCTGTGTTCACTCTGTGTTCACTCTGTGTTCTCTCTGTGTTCTCTCTGTGTTCTCTCTGTGTTCTCTCTGTGTTCACTCTGTGTTCACTCTGTGTTCTCTCTGTGTTCACTCTGTGTTCACTCTGTGTTCTCTCTGTGTTCTCTCTGTGTTCTCTCTGTGTTCTCTCTGTGTTCTCTCTGTGTTCTCTCTGTGTTCTCTCTGTGTTCTCTCTGTGTTCTCTCTGTGTTCTCTCTGTGTTCACTCTGTGTTCTCTCTCTGTTCCTCTGCAGCACGTTCAGCTCCTGACTCAGGTCCATCTTCTCTGTGCTCCAGTGTCCAGCCTCAAGACCCAGGCCCAGACCACCAGGCACCTCCTGGTGAGACCAGGACCAGGACTGAGACCAGGACCAGGACCAGACCAGGACCAGGACCAGACCAGAGCCAGGACCAGGACCAGGACCAGACCAGGACCAGACCAGAACTGAGACCAGGACCAGGACCAAGACCAGGACCAGGACCAGACCAGAGCCAGGACCAGACCAGGACCAGACCAGGACCAGGACCAGACCAGGACTGAGACCAGGACTGAGACCAGGACCAGACCACCAGGCACCTCCTGGTGAGACCAGGACCAGGACCAGACCAGAGCCAGGACCAGACCAGGACCAGGACCAGACCAGGACTGAGACCAGGACCAGGACTAAGACCAGGACTAAGACCAGGACTAAGACCAGGACTAAGACCAGGACCAGGACCAGGACTACTGATAACAATCTTTAATGGCGGGTCAAATGCGGTTTCATTAAACTTGAATGGACAGGTTCTAATGTTCTTTCTAGTTCTGTCGTACTGTGGTGGGAGGGCACCTGTGGTAAAGGTAGTAAAGGCTTCATCAGGTGTTATTATTTGTCAAATCAGAACTATTGTTTTCAAAATGGTTGCTATGGTAACAGTTGTAGAATTACCTTGTGTCATGTGACCAACAGAAAGTGACATCATGAACTTTAAGAAAACGATCAAAACTGGACAAGCGTTTAGTCAAATCTGAAACAGAATCATCTTCACGTCTGAGCCTCAGCCAGACTGAAGTCAAGTGGATCGTGTTAGATGTGGTCGCCGTGGTGACCGTCGCCGCGGTGACCGTCGCCACGGTGACCATCGCCTCGGTGTTCTTCCGGGCGTGTGCAGAGGGTCTCACTCTGGTCTGGTCGTACCCTTGGATGTATTAAATGAACTGGATAAGCCCCGCCCCCTCTGTCCCAGATTGATTAGTGGTCGTGTGAGGTACTGCAGCCTTTTTCTAAAATGTCACATTATAATCACAGACAGGACTGAATTATTATCAGTATTTAAATAAAATAGAAGGAAATGTTCTTTTCTACCGTTTATAAAATCACACAAATTACCGTTTTTATATGAAGTGGGGGATTGTGGTCACGTGGCGCCCTAAAGCAAAGATGGCCGCCTCCGTATCAGGAAGTAAAACAAAGATGGCCGCCTCCGTATCAGGAAGTAAAACAAAGATGGCCGCCTCCGTATCAGGAAGTAAAACAAAGATGGTCGCCTCCGTATCAGGAAGTAAAGCAAAGTTGGCCGCCTCCGTATCAGGAAGTAAAGCAAAGATGGCCGCCTCCGTATCAGGAAGTAAAACAAAGATGGCAGCCTCCGTATCAGGAAGTAAAACAAAGATGGCCGCCTCCGTATCAGGAAGTAAAGCAAAGATGGCCGCCTCCGTATCAGGAAGTAAAGCAAAGATGGCTGCCTCCGTATCAGGAAGTAAAACAAAGATGGCCGCCTCCGTATCAGGAAGTAAAACAAAGATGGCCGCCTCCGTATCAGGAAGTAAATCAAAGATGGCGCCTCCGTGTCAGGAAGTAAAACAAAGATGGCGCCTCAGATCAGGAAGTAAAGCAAAGATGGCCGCCTCCGTATCAGGAAGTAAAGCAAAGATGGCGCCTCCGTATCAGGAAGTAAAGCAAAGATGGCGCCTCCGTATCAGGAAGTAAAACAAAGATGGCAGCCTCCGTATCAGGAAGTAAAGCAAAGATTTCGCCTCAGTATCAGGAAGTAAAGCAAAGATGGCCGCCTCCGTATCAGGAAGTAAAGCAAAGATGGCTGCCTCCGTATCAGGAAGTAAAACAAAGATGGCCGCCTCCATATCAGGAAGTAAAACAAAGATGGCCGCCTCCGTATCAGGAAGTAAAACAAAGATGGCCGCCTCCGTATCAGGAAGTAAAACAAAGATGGCCGCCTCCGTATCAGGAAGTAAAGCAAAGATGGCCGCCTCCGTATCAGGAAGTAAAGCAAAGATGGCCGCCTCCGTATCAGGAAGTAAAACAAAGATGGCCGCCTCCGTATCAGGAAGTAAATGTGGAAGTAAGAAACTTTTTTGGGGTCAATGAGCTCAGGCCACAGGGAGGAACAGGCGCCATTTTGGGTTCATCTTCCAGGTTTTATTCTAGTTCTATGGTTGTGATCCAGGTGGAGCTGGACTTCCTGGGTCAGGGGGCGGAGCTGATGATGTCATCGCGTGGTTTCCACGGTCACAGCGCCTTCAGAGTGTGTAACCTACAGGGGGCGCTACACCTGCTGGAGGAGACCAGAGTCCAACCCATCGACTACAGCCAGAGACTCCCACGAGCCGACAAGAGAGGACACAGTGAGGACCAGGACCAGGACTGAGACCAGGACCAGGACCAGGACCAGGACTGAGACCAGGACCAGGACAGAGACCAGGACTGAGACCAGGACTGAGACCAGGACTGAGACCAGGACTGAGACCAGGACTGAGACCAGGACAGAGACCAGGACTGAGACCAGGACCAGGACTGAGACCAGGACAGAGACCAGGACAGAGACCAGGACAGAGACCAGGACAGAGACCAGGACAGAGACCAGGACTGAGACCAGGACTGAGACCAGGACTGAGACCAGGACCAGGACCAGGACTGAGACCAGGACCAGGACTGAGACCAGGACCAGGACTGAGACCAGGACCAGGACCAGGACTGAGACCAGGACAGAGACCAGGACCAGGACAGAGACCAGGACTGAGACCAGGACTGAGACCAGGACTGAGACCAGGACCAGGACAGAGACCAGGACAGAGACCAGGACTGAGACCAGGACTGAGACCAGGACCAGGACCAGGACTGAGACCAGGACTGAGACCAGGACCAGGACTGAGACCAGGACTGAGACCAGGACTGAGACCAGGACCAGGACTGAGACCAGGACCAGGACAGAGACCAGGACCAGGACTGAGACCAGGACCAGGACCAGGACTGAGACCAGGACAGAGACCAGGACCAGGACTGAGACCAGGACAGAGACCAGGACTGAGACCAGGACTGAGACCAGGACCAGGACTGAGACCAGGACCAGGACTGAGACCAGGACCAGGACCAGGACTGAGACCAGGACAGAGACCAGGACCAGGACTGAGACCAGGACTGAGACCAGGACTGAGACCAGGACTGAGACCAGGACTGAGACCAGGACTGAGACCAGGACCAGGACTGAGACCAGGACCAGGACCAGGACTGAGACCAGGACAGAGACCAGGACCAGGACTGAGACCAGGACTGAGACCAGGACTGAGACCAGGACTGAGACCAGGACTGAGACCAGGACTGAGACCAGGACTGAGACCAGGACCAGGACCAGGACCAGGACCGAGACCAGGACCGAGACCAGGACTGAGACCAGGACAGAGACCAGGACAGAGACCAGGACAGAGACCAGGACAGAGACCAGGACAGAGACCAGGACAGAGACCAGGACAGAGACCAGGACAGAGACCAGGACAGAGACCAGGACAGAGACCAGGACAGAGACCAGGACAGAGACCAGGACAGAGACCAGGACCAGGACCAGGACTGAGACCAGGACTGAGACCAGGACCAGGACCAGGACTGAGACCAGGACTGAGACCAGGACCAGGACTAGGACCAGGACTGAGACCAGGACCAGGACTGAGACCAGGACCAGGACCAGGACTGAGACCAGGACCAGGACTGAGACCAGGACCAGGACTGAGACCAGGACCAGACCAGGACTGAGACCAGGACCAGACCAGGACCAGGACTGAGACCCGGACTCCTCCTCTCTGTTCACTGACTCCTCCTCTCTGTTCACTGACTCCTCCCCCTCTCTGTTCATTGACTCCTCCTCCTCTCTGTTCACTGACTCCTCCTCCTCTCTGTTCACTGACTCCTCCTCCCCCTCTCTGTTCATTGACTCCTCCTCCTCTCTGTTCACTGACTCCTCCCCCTCTCTGTTCACTGACTCCTCCTCCCCCTCTCTGTTCATTGACTCCTCCTCCTCTCTGTTCACTGACTCCTCCTCCTCTCTGTTCACTGACTCCTCCTCCTCCTCTCTGTTCACTGACTCCTCCTCCTCTCTGTTCACTGACTCCTCCCCCTCTCTGTTCACTGACTCCTCCTCCTCCTCTCTGTTCACTGACTCCTCCTCCTCCTCTCTGTTCACTGACTCCTCCTCCTCTCTGTTCACTGACTCCTCCTCCTCCTCTCTGTTCACTGACTCCTCCTCCTCTCTGTTCACTGACTCCTCCTCCTCCTCTCTGTTCACTGACTCCTCCTCCTCCTCTCTGTTCACTGACTCCTCCTCTCTGTTCACTGACTCCTCCTCCTCCTCTCTGTTCACTGACTCCTCCCCCTCTCTGTTCACTGACTCCTCCTCTGTTCACTGACTCCTCCTCCTCTCTGTTCACTGACTCCTCCTCCTCTCTGTTCACTGACTCCTCCCCCTCTCTGTTCATTGACTCCTCCTCCTCTCTGTTCACTGACTCCTCCCCCTCTCTGTTCACTGACTCCTCCTCTGTTCACTGACTCCTCCTCCCCCTCTCTGTTCACTGACTCCTCCTCTGTTCACTGACTCCCCCTCCTCTCTGTTCACTGACTCCTCCTCTCTGTTCACTGACTCCTCCTCCTCTCTGTTCACTGACTCCTCCCCCTCTCTGTTCACTGACTCCTCCTCCTCTCTGTTCACTGACTCCTCCCCCTCTCTGATCACTGACTCCTCCTCCTCTCTGTTCACTGACTCCTCCCCCTCTCTGTTCATTGATTCCTCCTCCTCTCTGTTCACTGACTCCTCCTCCTCTCTGTTCACTGACTCCTCCTCCCCCTCTCTGTTCACTGACTCCTCCTCCTCTCTGTTCACTGACTCCTCCTCCTCCTCTCTGTTCACTGACTCCTCCTCCCCCTCTCTGTTCACTGACTCCTCCTCTGTTCACTGACTCCTCCTCTGTTCACTGACTCCTCCTCTGTTCACTGACTCCTCCTCCTCCTCTCTGTTCACTGACTCCTCCTCTGTTCACTGACTCCTCCCCCTCTCTGTTCACTGACTCCTCCTCCTCCTCTCTGTTCACTGACTCCTCCTCTGTTCACTGACTCCTCCTCTGTTCACTGACTCCTCCTCCTCCTCTCTGTTCACTGACTCCTCCTCCTCCTCTCTGTTCACTGACTCCTCCTCGTCTCTGTTCACTGACTCCTCCCCCTCTCTGTTCACTGATCCTCCTCCTCTCTGTTCACTGACTCCTCCTCCCCCTCTCTGTTCACTGACTCCTCCTCCTCTCTGTTCACTGACTCCTCCTCCCCCTCTCTGTTCACTGACTCCTCCTCCTCTCTGTTCACTGACTCCTCCTCCCCCTCTCTGTTCACTGACTCCTCCTCTGTTCACTGACTCCTCCTCCTCCTCTCTGTTCACTGACTCCTCCTCTGTTCACTGACTCCTCCTCCTCCTCTCTGTTCACTGACTCCTCCTCCTTCTCTCTGTTCACTGACTCCTCCTCCTCCTCTCTGTTCACTGACTCCTCCTCGTCTCTGTTCTCTGACTCCTCCCCCTCTCTGTTCACTGATCCTCCCCCTCTCTGTTCACTGACTCCCCCTCCTCTCTGTTCACTGACTCCTCCTCCTCTCTGTTCACTGACTCCCCCTCTCTGTTCACTGACTCCCCCTCCTCTCTGTTCACTGACTCCTCCTCTCTGTTCACTGACTCCTCCCCCTCTCTGTTCACTGACTCCTCCTCTGTTCACTGACTCCTCCTCCTCTCTGTTCACTGACTCCTCCCCCTCCTCTCTGTTCACTGACTCCTCCTCTGATCACTGACTCCTCCTCCTCTCTGTTCACTGACTCCTCCTCCTCTCTGTTCACTGACTCCTCCTCCTCCTCTCTGTTCACTGACTCCTCCTCCTCCTCTCTGTTCACTGACTCCTCCCCCTCTCTGTTCATTGACTCCTCCTCCTCTCTGTTCACTGACTCCTCCTCCTCTCTGTTCACTGATCCTCCTCCTCTCTGTTCACTGACTCCTCCTCTGTTCACTGACTCCTCCTCTCTGTTCACTGACTCCTCCCCCTCTCTGTTCACTGACTCCTCCTCTCTGTTCACTGACTCCTCCTCTGTTCACTGACTCCTCCTCCTCCTCTCTGTTCACTGACTCCTCCTCGTCTCTGTTCACTGACTCCTCCTCCTCTCTGTTCACTGACTCCTCCCCCTCTCTGTTCACTGACTCCTCCTCCTCTCTGGTCACTGACTCCTCCTCCCCCTCTCTGTTCACTGACTCCTCCTCCTCTCTGTTCACTGACTCCTCCTCCTCTCTGTTCACTGACTCCTCCCCTCCTCTCTGATTGGTTGCAGTAAAGTCGTACCCGCTGATGCCGGCGGAGCTGGCCTGGTTGTTCGCCACCCGCTCGGTCTTCCTTTACCCCGAGCTCCTGCCCTGTGCCAGTCTGGACCCTGCGCTCTACTGCCCCCGCAGGAGCCACGCCTTCACTGCGGCCGAGGACTGGTAACACTTTCACTTTCACTTTACGCCACTAATAACAGCAGTAATAACAGTAATAACATCAGTAATAACACAACAATAACGCAGTAATAACAGCAGTAATAACAGCAGTAATAACAGCAGTAATAACAGTAATAACATCAGTAATAACAGCAGTAATAACATCAGTAATAACATCAGTAATAACAGTAATAACAGCAGTAATAACAGCAGTAATAACATCAGAAATAACACACTAATAACAGCAGTAATAACATCAGTAATAACATCAGTAATAACATCAGTAATAACATCAGTAATAACATCAGTAATAACAGTAATAACATCAGTAATAACATCAGTAATAACAGTAATAACAGCAGTAATAACAGCAGTAATAACATCAGAAATAACACACTAATAACAGCAGTAATAACATCAGTAATAACATCAGTAATAACAGCAGTAATAACAACAGCAGTAACAGCAATAACAGCAGTAACAACAGCAGTAATAACAGTAATAACATCAGTAATAACAGCAGTAATAACAGCAGTAATAACAGTAATAACATCAGTAATAACATCAGTAATAACAGCAGTAATAACAGTAATAACAGCAGTAATAACAGTAATAACATCAGTAATAACAGCAGTAATAACAGCAGTAATAACAGTAATAACAGCAGTAATAACAGTAATAACAGCAGTAATAACAACAGTAATAACATCAGTAATAACAGCAGTAATAACAGCAGTAATAACAGTAATAACATCAGTAATAACATCAGTAATAACAGCAGTAATAACAGTAATAACAGCAGTAATAACAGTAATAACATCAGTAATAACATCAGTAATAACAGCAGTAATAACAGTAATAACAGCAGTAATAACAGTAATAACAGCAGTAATAACAGTAATAACATCAGTAATAACATCAGTAATAACATCAGTAATAACATCAGTAATAACATCAGTAATAACAGCAGTAATAACAGTAATAACAGCAGTAATAACAACAGTAATAACATCAGTAATAACACACATGTGCCCACAGCCTCCTGGTCCTGGGCCTGAGGTCTCTGGAGGGCACCTTGGACCCGGTCAAACTGGTCTCAGATTTGGTCGTGAGGAAAACTCTGTCCCAGGTTCGCTGTCGCCTCCTGCAGTGCTGTCGTCCCGGCAACAGCGACAACGTTGTCAAGGTAACCACAAACACTGTCATTTCTGTGCTTTTTTTCTCATGGTCTCTGTTTTTAATCGTGTGACACTATTAATAAAATGTAAAGTGAAAGTAGTTTCTCGTTGTTACTGCGACTGGAGATAAAGGACATTTGAACTCAACACAACAGTGAATTATGTCAACACGTGGACTATTCACTGACTCTAGAACAGTTTAAACTCACTGTTAAACTCTGAATGTCTTGCAGGCGTTCAGGTTCCAGAAGGTTGTTTGGTCGATGCCCAAAGCCTGTTCACCTCAGACAGAGCAGCGCCCCCCGGTGGAGAGAGATGAGCGCTGCCTTCCTCTGTGGATCGCTGTGGGTTCCTCCTCAATTCTGTTTGCACTTTCAGTAAAATGACTGGGATTCACACGTCTGAGCCAGGCTCCTGTGTGTTTACCTTTGTCCCACGTTTGTCCCACGTTTGTCCCACGTTTGTCCCACGTTTGTCCCACGTTTGTCCCACGTTTGTCCCACGTTTGTCTCACGTTTGTCTCACGTTTGTCCCACGTTTGTCTCACGTTTGTCCCACGTTTGTCTCACGTTTGTCCCACGTTTGTCCCACGTTTGTCTCACGATTGTCCCATGTTTGTCCCACGTTTGTCCCACGTTTGTCCCACGATTGTCCCACGTTTGTCTCACGATTGTCTCACGATTGTCCCACGTTTGTCCCACGATTGTCTCACGATTGTCCCACGTTTGTCCCACGTTTGTCTCACGTTTGTCCCACGTTTGTCTCACGTTTGTCTCACGATTGTCCCACGTTTGTCTCACGTTTGTCCCCCGTTTGTCCCACGTTTGTCTCACGTTTGTCCCACGTTTGTCTCACGTTTGTCCCACGTTTGTCTCACGATTGTCCCACGTTTGTCTCACGTTTGTCCCACGTTTGTCTCACGTTTGTCTCACGTTTGTCCCACGTTTGTCTCACGTTTGTCTCACGTTTGTCTCACGTTTGTCCCACGTTTGTCTCACGTTTGTCTCACGTTTGTCTCACGTTTGTCCCACGTTTGTCTCACGTTTGTCCCACGTTTGTCTCACGTTTGTCTCACGTTTGTCTCACGTTTGTCCCACGTTTGTCTCACGTTTGTCTCACGTTTGTCTCACGTTTGTCTCACGTTTGTCTCACGTTTGTGTTTTTACGTTTGTCTCACGTTTGTCCCACGTTTGTCCCACGTTTGTCTCACGTTTGTGTTTTTACGTTTGTCTCACGTTTGTCCCACGTTTGTCTCACGTTTGTCTCACGTTTGTGTCACATTTGTCTCACGTTTGTGTTTTTACGTTTGTCTCACGTTTGTCCCACGTTTGTCTCACGTTTGTCTCACGTTTGTGTTTTTACGTTTGTCTCACGTTTGTCTCACGTTTGTGTTTTTACGTTTGTCTCACGTTTGTGTTTTTACGTTTGTCTCACGTTTGTCCCACGTTTGTCTCACGTTTGTCCCACGTTTGTCCCACGTTTGTCTCACGTTTGTGTTTTTACGTTTGTCTCACGTTTGTCTCACGTTTGTCCCACGTTTGTCTCACGTTTGTCTCACGTTTGTCTCACGTTTGTCCCACGTTTGTCTCACGTTTGTCTCACGTTTGTGTTTTTACGTTTGTCTCACGTTTGTCCCACGTTTGTCTCACGTTTGTGTTTTTACGTTTGTCTCACGTTTGTCTCACGTTTGTGTTTTTACGTTTGTTTAACGTTTGTGTTTTTACGCTTGTCTCACGCTTGTCCCACGCTTGTCTCACGCTTGTCCCACGCTTGTCCCACGCTTGTCTCACGTTTGTGTTTTTACGTTTGTCTCACGTTTGTCTCACGTTTGTCCCACGTTTGTCTCACGTTTGTCTCACGTTTGTGTCACATTTGTCTCACGTTTGTGTTTTTACGTTTGTCCCACGTTTGTCCCACGTTTGTCCCACGTTTGTCCCACGTTTGTCCCACGTTTGTCTCACGCTTGTCTCACGCTTGTCCCACGCTTGTCCCACGCTTGTCTCACGCTTGTCTCACGCTTGTGTTTTTACGCTTGTCCCACGCTTGTCCCACGCTTGTCCCATGTTTGTCCCACGCTTGTCCCACGCTTGTCTCACGCTTGTCTCACGCTTGTCCCACGCTTGTCCCACGCTTGTCTCACGCTTGTCTCACGCTTGTCTCACGCTTGTCTCACGCTTGTCCCACGCTTGTCTCACGCTTGTCCCACGCTTGTCCCACGCTTGTCTCACGCTTGTCTCACGCTTGTCCCACGCTTGTCCCACGCTTGTCCCACGCTTGTCCCACGCTTGTCTCACGCTTGTCCCACGCTTGTCTCACGCTTGTCTCACGTTTGTCTCACGTTTGTCTCACGCTTGTCCCACGCTTGTCCTCACGCTTGTCTCACGTTTGTGCTTGTTTGTGTTTGTCTCACGCTTGTCTTGTGTTGTGTTTGTCTACGCTTGTCCCACGTTTGTCTCACGTTTGTCTCACGTTTGTGTTTTTACGTTTGTCTCACGTTTGTCCCACGTTTGTCTCACGTTTGTGTTTTTACGTTTGTCCCACGTTTGTCCCACGTTTGTCTCACGTTTGTCCCACGTTTGTCCCACGTTTGTCTCACGTTTGTGTTTTTACGTTTGTCCCACGTTTGTCCCACGTTTGTCCCACGTTTGTCTCACGTTTGTGTTTTTACGTTTGTCTCACGTTTGTCCCACGTTTGTCCCACGTTTGTCTCACGTTTGTGTTTTTACGTTTGTCTCACGTTTGTCCCACGTTTGTCTCACGTTTGTCTCACGTTTGTCTCACGTTTGTCCCACGTTTGTCTCACGTTTGTCTCACGTTTGTCCCACGTTTGTCCCACGTTTGTCTCACGTTTGTCTCACGTTTGTCTCACGTTTGTCTCACGTTTGTCTCACGTTTGTTTCACGTTTGTCTCACGTTTGTGTTTTTACGTTTGTCCCACGTTTGTCCCACGTTTGTCTCACGTTTGTCCCACATTTGTCTCATGTTTGTCTCACGTTTGTGTTTTTACGTTTGTCCCACAGAGGAGTCTCCCGGTACTTCACGCCGCTCTTCGCCGTTTAAACTCCGACACTCCACCCCCTTCCTCGGTGCCCCGCCCCCGATGCAGTCAGCTGACCCTGCTGCGCTCTGATTGGTCCGGATCGTTTCCTCCAGGAAGCAGTTTCCCGCCGCGACTTCCCAAGAACGAGCTCGAGTTTCGACGACTCGGCTTTGTGTTGTTACACCCCCCTCCTGAGAACCGTCCAATCACAGAGCAGGAGGAGGAGCCAGCCACAGAGCAGGAGGAGGAGCCAGTCACAGAGCAGGAGGAGGAGCCAGTCACAGAGCAGGAGGAGGAGCCAGTCACAGAGCAGGAGGAAGAATGTGACGTGGTTCTGGTTTTGTCTGAATCTGAATCGTCCAATGAGGAGTCAGACACGGAGCACATTTCCCAGCAGCCTCTGGGGCAGACACACTCCCAGCATGCCCCGGGGCGGAGGACAGGAAGTGATGTCACAGATGAGCCGGAGGAGGAAGTGGTGGCAGCGCAGAACGTCTGTGTGTCGTCCACCGGGAAACGAGTCGTGGTGTGGAACAGGTCAGAGGTCACACAGAGGTCAGAGCTCACACAGAGCTCACACAGAGGTCAGAGGTCACACAGGTCAGAGGCATAGAACTATAATAAAACCTGGAAGATGAACCCAAGATGGCCGTCCTGTTTATCCCTATGGAGAGTGCTCATTGGCGCATGACCCCAAAAAAGTTTCTTACTTCCGCATTTACTTCCTGATACGGCGGCTGACATCTTTGTTTTACTTCCTGATACGGCGGCTGACATCTTTGTTTTACTTCCTGATACGATGGCTGCCATCTTTGTTTTACTTCCTGATACGATGGCTGCCATCTTTGTTTTAGGGCGCCACGTGACGACAATCCCCCACTTCATATAAAAACGGTAATTTCAGTGATTTTAGAAACGGTAGAAAAGAACATTTCCTTCTATTTTATTTAAATACCGATAATAATTCAGTCCTGTCTGCAATTATAATGAGCAATTTTAGAAAAAGGCTGGTTCCAAGAGGCTGCAGTACCTCGCACGGCCACAAATCAATCTGGGACCACAGTCAGAGGGGGCGTACCTTATCCAGTTCATTTAATACATCCATGGTCAGAGGTCACACAGAGGTCAGAGCTCACACAGAGGTCAGAGGTCACACAGAGGTCAGAGGTCACACAGAGGTCACAGAGGTCACACAGAGGTCAGAGCTCACACAGAGCTCACACAGAGGTCAGAGGTCACACAGAGGTCAGAGGTCACACAGAGGTCAGAGCTCACACAGAGGTCACATAGGTCAGAGGTCACACGTCAGAGGTCACATGTCAGAGGTCACACAGGTCAAAGGTCACACAGGTCACAGAGGTCACAGAGAGGTCAGAGGTCACACATGTCAGAGGTCACACAGGTCACATGTCAGAGGTCACATGTCAGAGGTCACATGTCAGAGGTCGGGGGGCGTTCCAAGATGGCGGAGTGAGCGGGTCACTTTATGTGGGCTCTGATATTAACTTGATTTAAAACCTTCAGAGTTTCTCCCACATCAAAGAATCTGAAGTGAAGCTGTGCTTTTGATTTGACAAGATTCATTTTATTAATCCACTCTTTTGATGTGAACGATGTCCACCACCTCCAAAGACCAAAGACCAAAGACCAGGACCAAAGACCCAAGACCAGGACCCAAGGCCAAGGCCCAAGACCCGACAGCAGGTTGTATCAGATGCCCTGGATGTTCCACTCTGATGCTCCACACAGTGAAGAGCCCTCACCAACAAGAGACACGAGAGGAGGAGGTCCCTGTGCCTCCAACACAAGAGGAGGAGGTCCCTGTGCCTCCAACACAAGAGGAGGAGGTCCCTGTGCCTCCAACACAAGAGGAGGAGGTCCCTGTGCCTCAGGAGGAGGTCCCTGTGCCTCCAACACAAGAGGAGGAGGTCCCTGTGCCTCCAACACAAGAGGAGGAGGTCCCTGTGTTTGTGTGGACACAGGACGGTGCTTGTGAGGACACAGGACGGTGCTTGTGAGGACACAGGACGGTGCTTGTGAGGACACAGGGCGGTGCTTGTGAGGACACAGGGCGGTGCTTGTGAGGACACAGGACGGTGTTTGTGAGGACACAGGACGGTGTTTGTGAGGACACAGGACGGTGTTTGTGAGGACACAGGACGGTGTTTGTGAGGACACAGGACGGTGCTTGTGAGGACACAGGACGGTGCTTGTGAGGACACAGGACGGTGTTTGTGAGGACACAGGGCGGTGTCTGTGGAGGACACAGGACGGTGCTTGTGAGGACACAGGACGGTGTTTGTGAGGACACAGGACGGTGTTTGTGGAGGACACAGGGCGGTGTTTGTGAGGACACAGGACGGTGTTTGTGAGGACACAGGACGGTGCTTGTGAGGACACAGGACGGTGCTTGTGAGGACACAGGACGGTGTTTGTGAGGACACAGGACGGTGTTTGTGAGGACACGGGGCGGTGTCTGTGGAGGACACAGGACGGTGTCTGTGGAGGACACAGGACGGTGTTTGTGAGGACACGGGGCGGTGTTTGTGAGGACACGGGGCGGTGTTTGTGAGGACACGGGGCGGTGTCTGTGGAGGACACAGGACGGTGTTTGTGAGGACACAGGACGGTGTTTGTGAGGACACAGGACGGTGCTTGTGAGGACACAGGACGGTGCTTGTGAGGACACAGGACGGTGCTTGTGAGGACACAGGACGGTGCTTGTGAGGACACAGGACGGTGCTTGTGAGGACACAGGACGGTGCTTGTGAGGACACAGGACGGTGTTTGTGAGGACACAGGACGGTGCTTGTGAGGACACAGGACGGTGCTTGTGAGGACACAGGGCGGTGTCTGTGGAGGACACAGGACGGTGTCTGTGGAGGACACAGGACGGTGTTTGTGGAGGACACAGGGCGGTGTTTGTGAGGACACAGGACGGTGTTTGTGAGGACACAGGACGGTGTTTGTGAGGACACAGGGCGGTGTCTGTGGAGGACACAGGACGGTGTCTGTGGAGGACACAGGACGGTGTTTGTGAGGACACAGGACGGTGTTTGTGAGGACACGGGGCGGTGTTTGTGAGGACACGGGGCGGTGTCTGTGGAGGACACAGGACGGTGTTTGTGAGGACACAGGACGGTGTTTGTGAGGACACAGGACGGTGCTTGTGAGGACACAGGACGGTGCTTGTGAGGACACAGGACGGTGCTTGTGGAGGACACAGGGCGGTGCTTGTGGAGGACACAGGGCGGTGTTTGTGAGGACACGGGACGGTGCTTGTGAGGACACGGGACGGTGCTTGTGAGGACACGGGACGGTGCTTGTGAGGACACGGGACGGTGCTTGTGAGGACACGGGACGGTGTTTGTGAGGACACGGGACGGTGTTTGTGAGGACACGGGACGGTGCTTGTGAGGACACGGGACGGTGCTTGTGAGGACACGGGACGGTGCTTGTGAGGACACGGGACGGTGCTTGTGAGGACACGGGACGGTGCTTGTGAGGACACGGGACGGTGCTTGTGAGGACACGGGACGGTGTTTGTGAGGACACAGGACGGTGTTTGTGAGGACACGGGACGGTGCGTGTGAGGCCACGGGACGGTGCTTGTGAGGACACGGGACGGTGCTTGTGAGGACACGGGACGGTGCTTGTGAGGACACGGGACGGTGCTTGTGAGGACACGGGACGGTGCTTGTGAGGACACGGGACGGTGTTTGTGAGGACACGGGACGGTGCTTGTGAGGACACGGGACGGTGCTTGTGAGGACACGGGACGGTGTTTGTGAGGACACAGGACGGTGTTTGTGACACAGGACGGTGCTTGTGAGGACACAGGACGGTGCTTGTGAGGACACAGGACGGTGCTTGTGAGGACACAGGACGGTGCTTGTGAGGACACAGGACGGTGTTTGTGAGGACACAGGACGGTGTTTGTGAGGACACAGGACGGTGTTTGTGAGGACACAGGGCGGTGTTTGTGAGGACACAGGGCGGTGTTTGTGAGGACACAGGGCGGTGTTTGTGAGGACACAGGGCGGTGTTTGTGAGGACACAGGGCGGTGTTTGTGAGGACACAGGACGGTGCTTGTGAGGACACAGGACGGTGCTTGTGAGGACACAGGACGGTGCTTGTGAGGACACAGGGCGGTGTCTGTGGAGGACACAGGGCGGTGTTTGTGAGGACACAGGGCGGTGTTTGTGAGGACACAGGACGGTGCTTGTGAGGACACAGGGCGGTGTTTGTGAGGACACAGGACGGTGCTTGTGAGGACACAGGACGGTGCTTGTGAGGACACAGGACGGTGTTTGTGAGGACACAGGACGGTGTTTGTGAGGACACAGGACGGTGTTTGTGAGGACACAGGACGGTGTTTGTCTCTCATGGTTCGTCTTGTTTGGAGGACGTTGCAGTTTTCTTGAACAAAAAGAAAAGTGACCTGAAGGACTGGATCATGATAAATGTTCAAACAGTTGAACATGAAATATATATTTGGTGAATGTTTATGGAATAATAATAAAACCACAAACTGTTTAAACTTTTACAGCAGACGATGAAGGACATGAGTTAAACACAGTTCACTGTGAGTCGATGGTCCTGGACAGACTCTGATCTCCTTCATGTTTGAGCTTTAACAGATCAAACTCACCTGAGCGTCCAGTGTCCTCAGAGTCTGGAACTGATCACCTCCTGGTGACGAGTCACTGACGAGTCGCTGAGCCTCAACATGAGGCCTTCACCTCCCACCGACCACTGGGTTCACTCAGGATTTCTTCTGACACGTCAAGAGCCAAGATTATTTCACTGGAAATTCAAAAGTTTCATCTGTGTGAAAGAATCATTTGTGTGAAAGAAAGACATTCATAGATGAAGTGGATCAGAACCATCTCCTTCTGGTGAAACGGCCTCAGCTGTAGCCCAGGTGGCTGATGGGAAATCACTGGCCCCGATGGGATTTATGTGGAATTCTATAAATATTTCTGGAATGAAATTAAAGATTTATTATGTGAAGCTTTTAAAGAGCGTTTAACCAACGAAGGAAGAACGTCCCTTTGACCAAAACAAATGAAGACAAAAGACACGCCCCTCAGGCTCCACTGGACACGCCCCTCAGGCTCCACTGGACACGCCCCTCAGGCTCCACTGGACACGCCCCTCAGGCTCCACTGGACACGCCCCTCAGAGCGTCCCGTCCTGTTTGGGACGATGGACCTAATGTTCCAGTGAAAACACTTCACACAGACACAAGTGTTTGTGTTTTTTTTGTGAACAGAGGATTTAACCAGGATGCCCATCCGTCCAGTTTGATTTATTTTGGCTGAACTTTTAGCAATTTTTCTAAAAGTTCTCAGACTCTGAAGGTGTTAATGTTGTAGATGTTACTGATGACTCGGCTCGGCTCCTTAAACACAGTCCCTCGTGTTATTCATAAAATAAAGATTTGTTCAAAGCCTCGAGTTTGAATCATAATCTGATGTTCAGCCGAGAACATCAGAATAATAATAATAACAAAGACGTGTAGCATCGGCTTAAAAACATCCAAAAATATTTCTGATAAAGAAAACAATAACATGACACCAGAGTGAAGGCAGCTCAGAAAGTCTTCAACCACAGGCCGTGGTTTGTCGATTCTTGGGCGAATTTAGCTCCAAATCAGACTCAGACCTGTCGACTCCAGAGAAGAGAAAGAATATAAAGAATATAAAGTCCTCAAACTCAGATTTAAATTCATTTAGACAAATAAAACATGTTGGTGAAGCTCAGGGGTAAAAGATCAAATGGAGGATCAAAAGCTCTTGAAGCTTTAACGTCTTTCAGAGTGAAGTTTCACAGACGTCTCTCTGTCCTTTTTGGATCACGTCCCTGACACGTGATTGGATGAAGTCGAAGTGAAGTGTGACTCTGATTTGTCTAAAATCCCTCAGTGTTTCTCAGACGAGCCTCACAGAAAACTGAGTGACATTAACAACAAACCCCTGTTCAGTCTGAAGGAGTGAAAGTGGAGCTTCATATGATTCAATGGACACTCACGGCTCAAAGTCACTGAGTGTTTTAGACAAATTTAAGATAAAAAGCTCTGGATACGTCCTTTATACATATTGTGTCTTAGAGGGACGTCCTTTATACATATTGTGTCTTAGAGGGACGTCCTTTATACATATTGTGTCTTAGAGGGACGTCCTTTATACATATTGTGTCTTAGAGGGACGTCCTTTATACATATTGTGTCTTAGAGGGACATCCTTTATACATATTGTGTCTTAGAGGGACGTCCTTTATACATATTGTGTCTTAGAGGGACGTCCTTTATACATATTGTGTCTTAGAGGGACACTGGACTCTAACATTCCTGATGACGTTCATCTGATTATTTCAGTCAAACAGACCTCAGTTATCGCTGACTTTGTGAATTATTTGATTGAATATTTTATTTGAAGCTCAAATAGAAACGACATCAAAAAGTCTGGACTGTTTTAGGATTTTAACTCCAGCTTGTGCCGTTTTATTGTCTTTACCTTTTGTTGTTGACGCTCCTGTTCTTTGTGTGAGCCCCGACCGCTGCGGGACAGGCTCTTATTAATAAAAAAAAAAAGAGGTCAGAGGTCTCCTGGAGGCCCCTGGGGCCCCTGAGGGCCCCAGGCTCTGAACACGAGAGAATCACTTTGAAGTGACTCATCCATGAAACAGTTGGAGATCTCATGGGACTGACCCCTGACCCCTGACCTCTGACCCTTGACCTCTGACCCCTGACCCCTGACCCCTGACCCCTGACCTCTGACCTCTGACCTGCACAAATAAATATTGAAGTCTGAAAAATACAAGTTTCAGAAAAGGCCCAGAGCCTGAAAACACGAGTGACAACAACAGCAAAACAAAAGGGTTAAAGCCAAACAAACCTCGTGTTTGTTTCCTCCGGTCGTCGTCTCTGAACACAGATCCTTTTATTTGGAAAATGATATTTTTACAGAAAGATGTTTGTGACAAAAGACAGAAAACTCTTTATTTGACACAAATAGATTTATTTCTTTACATTTTATGACACATTTGTACAAGAGTTTGTGCAGCGCTAATGCTAACGCTAACCCTTCACAGGGAGGCGGACCGAGAGCTGCTATTGGCCGTTCAGAGGGGAGGAGCCAATCACAGGACGTTCAGAGGCGTGTCATCACGGCTCGGGGACAAGACGCCGGCGCAGGTAACGTTAGCTTAACGTGTTAGCTTAATGTGTTAGCATTAATGTGTTTGTCCCAGAGGCTAACGGCTAACGCTCTGCTCAGGTGGCGCTCAGGTGCCGTGACCTCGTGACCCTTTTCTACTCGTCCAATCACAGACGACCGAAGGCGCCGGACTGAACGACCAATCACAGCGCGGCGTGTTATTTATGTCTCATTTACATAAAACGAGGAAAAGAATAAAAATGGATTTGTATTTTATTTTCAAGTTAAAACCTGAATCTTTGTGAAGTTTTATTTTGAAACGATGGACTTTTCAAATTAAAGTGAATCCTGTCTTTGAGTCTTTTTCTGTCGTCGCTCTCGTCGTCTTTAATGATTGGTCGTCTCTGCTCTGCTCTGATTGGTCGCCTCTATCTCCGCTCTGATTGGTCGTCTCTGTCTCTGCTCTGATTGGTCGCCTCTGTCTCTGCTCTGATTGGTCGCCTCTGTCTCCGCTCTGATTGGTCGTCTCTGCTCCGCTCTGATTGGTCGTCTCTGTCTCCGCTCTGATTGGTCGCCTCCGTCTCTGCTCTGATTGGTCGCCTCTGTCTCTGCTCTGATTGGTCGTCTCTGCTCTGATTGGTCGCCTCTGTCTCTGCTCTGATTGGTCGCCTCTGTCTCTGCTCTGATTGGTCTCTGTCTCTGCTCTGATTGGTCGCCTCTGTCTCCGCTCTGATTGGTCGCCTCTGTCTCCGCTCTGATTGGTCGCCTCTGTCTCTGCTCTGATTGGTCGCCTCTGCTCTGCTCTGATTGGTCGCCTCTGTCTCCGCTCTGATTGGCCTCTGTCTCTGCTCTGATTGGTCGCCTCTGTCTCTGCTCTGATTGGTCGCCTCTGTCTCTGCTCTGATTGGTCGCCTCAGGCCTTGGGAGGCGGAGTCGGCGTTGGCGCTGGAGGCGGAGTCAGAAAGGCCTTCTCTCCCTCGGTCTCTTTGTTGGTCAGCGGCGCCAAACCCGGATCCACCAATGAGATCGCGGGGAACAGTTTGAACCAGCCAATCACCATGTTGGACAGGTCCAGGTCGTCCAATAAGATCTGAGCCGCGCCCATGAACGACTTATGGTCCATTCGACCGTAATCGCCCCAAACGATGACCTGAGGACGAGAGCCGCGTCAGGACCGGGACCTGGACTGGGACCAGGACCGGGACCTGGACCTGGACCTGGACCTGGACCAGGACCAGGACCTGGACTAAAGACCAGGGACCAGGACTAAAGACCAGGACCAGGGACCGGGACCAGGGACCAGGACTAAAGACCAGGACCAGGGACCAGGACTAAAGACCAGGACCAGGGACCGGGACCTGTACCTGGAGGACCTTGCCCTCAGGGTTCTCCTCCAGCTGCAGCTGTCTCTCTGGTCTCTCTGGTCTTTAGTCCTGGTCTTTAGTCCTGGTCTGGTCCTGGTCTCTCTGGTCCTGGTCTCTCTGGTTCTGGTCCTGGTCCTGGTCTAGTCCTAGTCCTGGTCCTGTACCTGGAGGACCTTGCCCTCAGGGTTCTCCTCCAGCTGCAGCTGTCTCTCTGGTCTCAGTCCTGGTCTCTCTGGTCTCTAGTCCTGGTCCTGGTCCTGGTCTCTCTGGTTCTAGTCCTGGTCCTGGTCTTGGTCTCAGTCCTGATCTAGTCCTGGTCCTGGTCCTGTACCTGGAGGACCTTGCCCTCAGGGTTCTCCTCCAGCTGCAGCTGTCTCTCTCTGGTCTTTAGTCCTGGTCCTGGTCCTGGTCTCTCTGGTCTCGGTCTCAGTCCTGGTCCTGGTCCTGGTCCTGGTCCTGGTCCTGGTCCTGGTCCTGGTCTCAGTCCTGGTCCTGGTCCTGGTCCTGTACCTGGAGGACCTTGCCCTCAGGGTTCTCCTCCAGCTGCAGCTGTTGTTGATAGAGGGGGTCCAGGGTCTTCCTGGAGAGCCTGGTTCTTCTCTTCATCACACACTTCCCGTTGTCCATCAGATAAACCTTCACGTAGGCCGCTGTAACAGAACCGGGTCAGAACCACCGGGTCAGAACCACCGGGTCAGAACCACAGGGTCAGAAGCACCGGGTCAGGACCACAGGACCGGGTCAGGACCACCGGGTCAGGACCTCAGGACCACCGGGTCAGAACCACCGGGTCAGAACCACCGGGTCAGAACCACAGGACCGGGTCAGAACCACCGGGTCAGAACCACCGGGTCAGAACCACCGGGTCAGAACCACAGGACCGGGTCAGGACCACAGAACCGGGTCAGAACCACAGGGTCAGAACCACAGGGTCAGAACCACCGGGTCAGAACCACCGGGTCAGAACCACAGGACCGGGTCAGAACCACAGGGTCAGAACCACCGGGTCAGAACCACCGGGTCAGAACCACCGGGTCAGAACCACAGGACCGGGTCAGGACCACAGAACCGGGTCAGAACCACAGGGTCAGAACCACAGGGTCAGAACCACCGGGTCAGAACCACCGGGTCAGAACCACAGGACCGGGTCAGAACCACAGGGTCAGAACCACCGGGTCAGAACCACCGGGTCAGAACCACCGGGTCAGAACCACAGGACCGGGTCAGGACCACAGAACCGGGTCAGAACCACAGGGTCAGAACCACAGGGTCAGAACCACCGGGTCAGAACCACCGGGTCAGAACCACAGGACCGGGTCAGAACCACAGGACCGGGTCAGGACCACAGGACCGGGTCAGAACCACAGAACCGGGTCAGAACCACAAGACCGGGTCAGGACCACAGGACCGGGGGTCATGGTAGGTCACAGGGTCAGGGGGTCACAGGGTCAGGGGTCTTACCCGGCGTGTTCTTGTTGCCGTGTTTGGCCATCAGACCTCGAGCGCGGATCACCTCCACGTCCAGACGCTCTTTTCTGTAAACCATCCCCAACTGGATATCACCTGACCAATCAGAGCGCAGGAGACACAGAGAGGACCAATGAGAGCGCAGGAGACAGAGAGAGGACCAATGAGAGCGCAGGAGACACAGAGAGGACCAATGAGAGCGCAGGAGACAGAGAGAGGACCAATGAGAGCGCAGGAGACAGAGAGAGGACCAATGAGAGCGCAGGAGACACAGAGAGGACCAATGAGAGCGCAGGAGACACAGAGAGGACCAATGAGAGCGCAGGAGACACAGAGAGGACCAATGAGAGCGCAGGAGACAGAGAGAGGACCAATGAGAGCGCAGGAGACACAGAGAGGACCAATGAGAGCGCAGGAGACACAGAGAGAGGACCAATGAGAGCGCAGGTAGACAGAGAGAGGACCAATGAGAGCGCAGGAGACAGAGAGAGGACCAATGAGAGCGCAGGAGACACAGAGAGGACCAATGAGAGCGCAGGAGACAGAGAGAGGACCAATGAGAGCGCAGGAGACAGAGAGAGGACCAATGAGAGCGCAGGAGACAGAGAGAGGACCAATGAGAGCGCAGGAGACAGAGAGAGGACCAATGAGAGCGCAGGAGACACAGAGAGGACCAATGAGAGCGCAGGAGACAGAGAGAGGACCAATGAGAGCGCAGGAGACAGAGAGAGGACCAATGAGAGCGCAGGAGACACAGAGAGGACCAATGAGAGCAGGAGACAGAGAGAGGACCAATGAGAGCAGGAGACACAGAGAGGACCAATGAGAGCGCAGGAGACACAGAGGACCAATGAGAGCGCAGGAGACACAGAGAGGACCAATGAGAGCGCAGGAGACAGAGAGAGGACCAATGAGAGCGCAGGAGAGACAGAGAGGACCAATGAGAGCGCAGGAGACAGAGAGAGGACCAATGAGAGCGCAGGAGACAGAGAGAGGACCAATGAGAGCGCAGGAGACACAGAGAGGACCAATGAGAGCGCAGGAGACAGAGAGAGGACCAATGAGAGCAGGAGACAGAGAGAGGACCAATGAGAGCGCAGGAGACACAGAGAGGACCAATGAGAGCGCAGGAGACACAGAGAGGACCAATGAGAGCGCAGGAGACACAGAGAGGACCAATGAGAGCGCAGGAGACAGAGAGAGGACCAATGAGAGCGCAGGAGACACAGAGAAGACAAATGAGAGCGCAGGGAGACAGAGTGAGGACCAATGAGAGCGCAGGAGACAGAGAGAGGACCAATGAGAGAGCAGGAGACAGAGAGAGGACCAATGAGAGCGCAGGAGACAGAGAGAGGACCAATGAGAGCGCAGGAGACAGAGAGAGGACCAATGAGAGCGCAGGAGACAGAGAGGACCAATGAGAGCGCAGGAGACAGAGAGGACCAATGAGAGCGCAGGAGACACAGAGAGGACCAATGAGAGCGCAGGAGACAGAGAGAGGACCAATGAGAGCGCAGGAGACACAGAGAGGACCAATGAGAGCGCAGGAGAGACAGAGAGAGGACCAATGAGAGCGCAGGAGAGACACAGAGAGGACCAATGAGAGCGCAGGAGACAGAGAGAGGACCAATGAGAGCAGGAGACACAGAGAGGACCAATGAGAGCAGGAGACACAGAGAGGACCAATGAGAGCAGGAGACACAGAGAGGACCAATGAGAGCAGGAGACACAGAGAGGACCAATGAGAGCGCAGGAGACAGAGAGAGGACCAATGAGAGCAGGAGACAGAGAGAGGACCAATGAGAGCGCAGGAGACACAGAGAGGACCAATGAGAGCGCAGGAGACACAGAGAGGACCAATGAGAGAAGGAGACACAGAGGACCAATGAGAGCGCAGGAGACACAGAGAGGACCAATGAGAGCGCAGGAGACAGAGAGAGAGGACCAATGAGAGCGCAGGAGACAGAGAGAGGACCAATGAGAGCGCAGGAGACAGAGAGAGGACCAATGAGGAGCAGGAGACAGAGAGGACCAATGAGAGCGCAGGAGACACAGAGAGAGGACCAATGAGAGCGCAGGAGACACAGAGAGGACCAATGAGAGCGCAGGAGACACAGAGAGGACCAATGAGAGCGCAGGAGACAGAGAGAGGACCAATGAGAGCGCAGGAGACACAGAGAGGACCAATGAGAGCAGGAGACACAGAGAGGACCAATGAGAGCAGGAGACACAGAGAGGACCAATGAGAGCAGGAGACACAGAGAGGACCAATGAGAGCGCAGGAGACAGAGAGAGGACCAATGAGAGCGCAGGAGACACAGAGAGGACCAATGAGAGCAGGAGACACAGAGAGGACCAATGAGAGCGCAGGAGACAGAGAGAGGACCAATGAGAGCGCAGGAGACAGAGAGAGGACCAATGAGAGCGCAGGAGACAGAGAGAGGACCAATGAGAGCGCAGGAGACACAGAGAGGACCAATGAGAGCGCAGGAGACACAGAGAGGACCAATGAGAGCAGGAGACACAGAGGACCAATGAGAGCGCAGGAGACAGAGAGAGGACCAATGAGAGCAGGGAGACAGAGAGAGGACCAATGAGAGCGCAGGAGACAGAGAGGACCAATGAGAGCAGGAGACAGAGAGGACCAATGAGAGCGCAGGAGACACAGAGAGGACCAATGAGAGCGCAGGAGACACAGAGAGAGGACCAATGAGAGCGCAGGGAGACAGAGAGAGGACCAATGAGAGCGCAGGAGACAGAGAGAGGACCAATGAGAGCGCAGGAGACACAGAGAGGACCAATGAGAGCGCAGGAGACAGAGAGAGGACCAATGAGAGCAGGAGACAGAGAGAGGACCAATGAGAGCGCAGGAGACAGAGAGAGGACCAATGAGAGCGCAGGAGACACAGAGAGGACCAATGAGAGCGCAGGAGACAGAGAGAGGACCAATGAGAGCGCAGGAGACACAGAGAGGACCAATGAGAGCGCAGGAGACACAGAGAGGACCAATGAGAGCAGGAGACACAGAGAGGACCAATGAGAGCGCAGGAGACAGAGAGAGGACCAATGAGAGCGCAGGAGACACAGAGAGGACCAATGAGAGCAGGTGAGACAGAGAGAGGACCAATGAGAGCGCAGGAGACACAGAGAGGACCAATGAGAGCGCAGGAGACACAGAGAGGACCAATGAGAGCGCAGGAGACACAGAGAGGACCAATGAGAGCGCAGGAGACAGAGAGGACCAATGAGAGCAGGAGACAGAGAGGACCAATGAGAGCGCAGGAGACAGAGAGAGGACCAATGAGAGCGCAGGAGACAGAGAGAGGACCAATGAGAGCGCAGGAGACAGAGAGAGGACCAATGAGAGCAGGAGACAGAGAGAGGACCAATGAGAGCGCAGGAGACAGAGAGAGGACCAATGAGAGCGCAGGAGACAGAGAGAGGACCAATGAGAGCGCAGGAGACACAGAGAGGACCAATGAGGAGCAGGAGACAGAGAGAGGACCAATGAGAGCGCAGGAGACACAGAGAGGACCAATGAGAGCGCAGGAGACACAGAGAGAGGACCAATGAGAGCGCAGGAGACAGAGAGAGGACCAATGAGAGCGCAGGAGACAGAGAGAGGACCAATGAGAGCGCAGGAGACAGAGAGGACCAATGAGAGCGCAGGAGACACAGAGAGGACCAATGAGAGCGCAGGAGACAGAGAGAGGACCAATGAGAGCGCAGGAGACAGAGAGAGGACCAATGAGAGCGCAGGAGACAGAGAGAGGACCAATGAGAGCAGGAGACACAGAGAGGACCAATGAGAGCGCAGGAGACACAGAGAGGACCAATGAGAGCAGGAGACACAGAGAGGACCAATGAGAGCGCAGGAGACAGAGAGAGGACCAATGAGAGCGCAGGAGACACAGAGAGGACCAATGAGGCGCAGGAGACAGAGAGAGAGGACCAATGAGGAGCAGGAGACAGAGAGAGAGGACCAATGAGAGCGCAGGAGACACAGAGAGGACCAATGAGAGCGCAGGAGACAGAGAGAGGACCAATGAGAGCGCAGGAGACAGAGAGAGGACCAATGAGAGCGCAGGAGACAGAGAGAGGACCAATGAGAGCGCAGGAGACACAGAGAGGACCAATGAGAGCGCAGGAGACAGAGAGAGGACCAATGAGAGCGCAGGAGACAGAGAGGACCAATGAGAGCGCAGGAGACAGAGAGAGGACCAATGAGAGCGCAGGAGACAGAGAGAGGACCAATGAGAGCGCAGGAGACACAGAGAGGACCAATGAGAGCGCAGGAGACACAGAGAGGACCAATGAGAGCAGGAGACAGAGAGAGGACCAATGAGAGCGCAGGAGACAGAGAGGACCAATGAGAGCAGGAGACAGAGAGGACCAATGAGAGCGCAGGAGACAGAGAGGACCAATGAGAGCGCAGGAGACACAGAGAGAGGACCAATGAGAGCGCAGGAGACAGAGAGGACCAATGAGAGCGCAGGAGACACAGAGGACCAATGAGAGCGCAGGAGACACAGAGAGGACCAATGAGAGCGCAGGAGACAGAGAGGACCAATGAGAGCGCAGGAGACAGAGAGAGGACCAATGAGAGCAGGAGACAGAGAGGACCAATGAGAGCGCAGGGAGACACAGAGAGGACCAATGAGAGCGCAGGAGACAGAGAGAGGACCAATGAGAGCGCAGGAGACAGAGAGAGGACCAATGAGAGCGCAGGAGACACAGAGAGGACCAATGAGAGCGCAGGAGACACAGAGAGGACCAATGAGAGCAGGAGACACAGAGAGGACCAATGAGAGCGCAGGAGACACAGAGAGGACCAATGAGAGCGCAGGAGACACAGAGAGGACCAATGAGAGCGCAGGAGACAGAGAGAGGACCAATGAGAGCGCAGGAGACACAGAGAGGACCAATGAGAGCGCAGGAGACAGAGAGAGGACCAATGAGAGCGCAGGAGACACAGAGAGGACCAATGAGAGCGCAGGAGACACAGAGAGGACCAATGAGAGCGCAGGAGACACAGAGAGGACCAATGAGAGCGCAGGAGACACAGAGAGGACCAATGAGCAGGAGACACAGAGAGGACCAATGAGAGCAGGAGACACAGAGAGGACCAATGAGAGCAGGAGACACAGAGAGGACCAATGAGAGCAGGAGAGAGGACCAATGAGAGCGCAGGAGACAGAGAGGACCAATGAGAGCGCAGGAGACACAGAGAGGACCAATGAGAGCGCAGGAGACACAGAGAGGACCAATGAGAGCGCAGGAGACACAGAGAGGACCAATGAGAGCGCAGGAGACAGAGAGAGGACCAATGAGAGCGCAGGAGACAGAGAGAGGACCAATGAGAGCGCAGGAGACACAGAGAGGACCAATGAGAGCGCAGGAGACAGAGAGAGGACCAATGAGAGCGCAGGAGACAGAGAGAGAGGACCAATGAGAGCGCAGGAGACACAGAGAGAGGACCAATGAGAGCGCAGGAGACACAGAGAGGACCAATGAGAGCGCAGGAGACAGAGAGAGAGGACCAATGAGAGCGCAGGAGACACAGAGAGGACCAATGAGAGCGCAGGAGACACAGAGAGGACCAATGAGAGCGCAGGAGACACAGAGAGGACCAATGAGAGCGCAGGAGACACAGAGAGGACCAATGAGAGCGCAGGAGACACAGAGAGGACCAATGAGAGCGCAGGAGACAGAGAGGACCAATGAGAGCGCAGGAGACACAGAGAGGACCAATGAGAGCGCAGGAGACACAGAGAGGACCAATGAGAGCGCAGGAGAGACAGAGAGGACCAATGAGAGCGCAGGAGACAGAGAGAGGACCAATGAGAGCGCAGGAGACAGAGAGGACCAATGAGAGCGCAGGAGACAGAGAGGACCAATGAGAGCGCAGGAGACAGAGAGGACCAATGAGAGCGCAGGAGACAGAGAGGACCAATGAGAGCGCAGGAGACAGAGAGAGGACCAATGAGAGCGCAGGAGACACAGAGAGGACCAATGAGAGCGCAGGAGACACAGAGAGGACCAATGAGAGCGCAGGAGACACAGAGAGGACCAATGAGAGCAGGCTTACCCATGGGGGGCGTGGCCAAAGTCTGGCGCCCGGCGACCTGGGCGGGGCCAAGATTCTCCAGAAAACCAGTGAAGTTTTTATCAGCCGCGAGTTTGACCCCAGGAAAGATGAGACTGAAACAGAACCAGAACCAGGACTGGACCAGGGCCAGGACTGGACCAGGACCAGGACCAGGACCAGGACCAGGGCCAGGACCAGGACCAGGACCAGGACCAGGACCAGGGCCAGGACCAGGGCCAGGGCCAGAGCCAGAACCAGGACCAGGACCAGGACCAGAGCTGGACCAGGACCAGGACCAGGACCAGGACCAGGACCAGGGCCAGAGCCAGGACCAGGACCAGGACCAGGACCAGGACCAGGACCAGAACCAGGACCAGGACCAGGACCAGGACCAGGACCAGGGCCAGAGCCAGAGCCAGGACCAGGACCAGGACCAGGACCAGGACCAGGGCCAGAGCCAGAGCCAGAGCCAGGACCAGACCAGGACCAGGACCAGGGCCAGGGCCAGGACCAGGACCAGGACCAGGACCAGGACCAGGACCAGAACCAGGACTGGACCAGGACCAGGACCAGGACCAGGGCCAGGGCCAGGGCCAGGACCAGGACCAGGACCAGGACCAGAGCTGGACCAGGACCAGGACCAGGGCCAGGGCCAGGACCAGGACCAGGACCAGGACCAGGACTGGACCAGGACCAGAACTGGACCAGGACCAGGACCAGAGCCAGGACCAGGACCAGGACCAGGACCAGGGCCAGGACCAGAGCCAGGACCAGGACCAGGACCAGGACCAGGACCAGAGCTGGACCAGGACCAGGACCAGGACCAGGACCAGGGCCAGGACCAGGACCAGGGCCAGGACCAGGACCAGGACCAGGACCAGAACTGGACCAGGACCAGGACCAGAGCCAGGACCAGGACCAGGACCAGAGCCAGAGCCAGAGCCAGGACCAGGACCAGGACCAGGACCAGAGCCAGGCCAGGACTGGACCAGGACCAGGGCCAGGACCAGGACTGGACCAGGACCAGAGACCAGGACCAGGGCCAGGACATGGACCTGAGGCAGGACCAGGGACCAGGACCAAGACCAGGACCAGGACCAGAGCCAGGACCAGGACCAGAGCCAGGACCAGGACCAGGACCAGGACCAGGGCCAGAGCTGGACCAGGACCAGAGCCAGGACCAGGACCAGGACCAGGACCAGGACCAGAGCTGGACCAGGGCCAGAGCTGGACCAGGACCAGGACCAGGACCAGGACCAGGACCAGGCCAGGACCAGGACCAGGACCAGGAAGGACCAGGACCAGGACCAGGCCAGGACCAGGACCAGGCAGCCAGGACCAGGACCAGGACTGGACCAGGACCAGGACCAGACCCAGGACCAGGACCAGACCCAGGACCAGGACCAGACCCAGGACCAGGACCAGGACTGGACCAGGACCAGGACCAGGACCAGGACCAGGACCAGGACTGGACCAGGACCAGGACCAGGACCAGGACCAGGACTGGACCAGAGCCAGGACCAGGACCAGAGCCAGGACCAGGACCAGGACCAGGACCAGGGCCAGGGCCAGGACCAGAGCTGGACCAGGAACAGAACTGGACCAGGACCAGGACCAGGACCAGGACCAGGACCAGGACCAGGACCAGGACCAGGACCAGGACTGGACCAGGACTAAACCAGGACTAAACCGGGCCGTGTGGGTCTTACGCTCCGGGCTTTGGGTCCTCTGCGTCCGGGTCTTTCGAGGCCTGGCGCGTGAACTTGGCCTTGAACTCGATGGCGAGGCCCGTCTCGATGCTCCTCTGGACCGGCAGACGCACCACCTTCTTCTTCTTCTCCTCCTCTGCACCACAAGCACCGGATCAGAACCAGAACCAGGACTGGGCCAGGACCAGAACCAGGACTGGACCAGGACTGGACCAGGACCAGAACCAGGACTGGACCAGGACCGGACCAGGACCAGACCAGGACCATAGACCGTACATATCAGTGGACCATGTTAGCATGCTAGCCGCCGCGTTCCAAACAGGAAGCAGCTCTGGAGGCTCCTGGCTCCGCCCTCTTCCTGTGACACTGGAGCCTTTACTCTGTGACTGTTTGGGTCAAACTCACATCTGGAACTAAAATGTCTGACTCACTCCACATGATCCTGTGTTTGATTCATAAATCAAGTTTTTACAATAATAACTGACCAATCAGGTGCTTCCTTTTCCAGGGGCCGTTTTCGCTCGTGTTAGCTCGTTTAGCCGCTGTAACTGCTAGCTCCACTTTATCCGCTGTAACTGCTAGCTCCACTTTAGCCGCTATAACTGCTAGCTCCACTTTAGCCGCTATAACTGCTAGCTCCACTTTAGCCGCTATAACTGCTAGCTCCACTTTAGCCGCTATAACTGCTAGCTCCACTTTGGCCGATTATAACTGCTAGCTCCACTTTAGTGCCATAGCTGCCAGCTGCTAATCCGCTTACTGGCTGGCTCCACTTTAGCAGCTACTGCTAGCTCCACTTTGCCGCTATAACTGCTAGCTCCACTTTGCAAAGGCTATAACTGCTAGCTCCACTGGCAGCTATAACTGCTAGCACTTTAGCCGCTATAACTGCTAGCTCCACTTTGCTTGCTATAACTGCTAGCTCCACTTTAGCCGTTATAACTGCTAGCTCCACTTTAGCCACGTTATAGCTGCTAGCTCCACTAAGCCGCGTTATAACTGCTAGCTCCACTTTAAGCCGCTATAATACAGCTCCACCTAACTGCTATAACTGCTAGCTCCACTTTAGCCGCTATAACTGCTAGCTCCACTTTAGCCGTTATAACTGCTAGCTCCACTTTAGCCGTTATAACTGCTAGCTCCACTTTAGCCGTTATAACTGCTAGCTCCACTTTAGCCGTTATAACTGCTAGCTCCACTTTAGCCGTTATAACTGCTAGCTCCACTTTAGCCGCTATAACTGCTAGCTCCACTTTAGCCGCTATAACTGCTAGCTCCACTTTAGCCGTTATAACTGCTAGCTCCACTTTAGCCGCTATAACTGCTAGCTCCACTTTAGCCGCTATAACTGCTAGCTCCACTTTAGCCGCGATGGGCTTCATTTGGCTGGAGCCAAACGCTATGAGTGACGTCACAATCCAATAGTTCACTGATGTACGGTCTGTGGCCAGGACCGGGACCAGGACAGGACCAGGACCAGGACCAGTCCAGGACCAAGACCAGACCAGGACCAGAACCAGAGCTGGACCAGGACCAGAGCTGGACCAGGACCAGGACCAGACCAGGACCAGACCGGGACCAGACCAGGACCAGACCAGGACCAGACCAGGACCAGGACCAGGACCAGGACCAGGACCAGGACCAGGACCAGGACCAGGACCAGACCAGGACCAGACCAGGACTAGACCAGGACCAGGACCAGGACCAGGACCAGACCAGGACCAGGACCAGGACCAGACCAGACCAGGACCAGACCAGGACCAGACCAGGACCAAGACCAGACCAGGACCAGAACCAGAACCAGAGCTGGACCAGGACCAGACCTGGACCAGACCAGGACCAGACCAGGACCAGACCAGGACCAGACCAGGACCAGACCAGGACCAGACCAGGACCAGACCAGGACCAGGACCAGGACCAGGACCAGGACCAGACCAGACCAGGACCAGGACCAGGACCAGGACCAGACCAGGACCAGACCAGGACCAGACCAGGACCAGGACCAGGACCAGACCAGGACCAGACCAGGACCAGGACCAGGGCCCAGACCAGGACCAGGACCAGGACCAGACCAGGACCAGACCAGGACCAGACCAGGACCAGACCAGGACCAGACCAGGACCAAGACCAGACCAGGACCAGAACCAGAACCAGAGCAGGACCAGGACCAGGACCAGACCAGGACCAGACCAGGACCAGACCAGGACCAGACCAGGACCAGGACCAGACCAGGACCAGACCAGGACCAGACCAGGACCAGGACCAGGACCAGACCAGGACCAGACCAGGACCAGACCAGGACCAGACCAGGACCAGGACCAGACCAGGACCAGACCAGGACCAGGACCAGGACCAGACCAGACCAGGACCAGGACCAGGACCAGGACCAGGACCAGACCAGGACCAGACCAGGACCAGGACCAGGACCAGGACCAGACCAGACCAGGACCAGACCAGGACCAGGACCAGGACCAGACCAGACCAGACCAGGACCAGACCAGGACCAGACCAGGACCAGACCAGGACCAGACCAGGACCAGACCAGGACCAGGACCAGGACAGGACCAGACCAGACCAGGACCAGACCAGGACCAGACCAGGACCAGACCAGGACCAGACCAGGACCAGACCAGGACCAGGACCAGGACAGGACCAGGACAGGACCAGGACCAGGACCAGTACCTTCTGGGTTGAGGCTGGTGGTGCTCTGGCTCTTCTTTCCTAACCCGACCATCCCCAACATCTTTTGTCCAAAACTGGCTCGTCGTTTCCGGTCGTCGTCGTCGTCGTCGTTTCGGGACAAAGAGCAGATTTCTCCGCCCACTGAGGCCGACTTCTGCATCGGAGCGCTGCCATTGGCCGGTCTGAGGGCGGAGTCAGAGAGGAAGGGCGGGTCAGAGAGGAGGGGGCGGGGTCAGAGAGGAGGGGGCAGAGAGGAGGGGGCGGGTCAGAGAGGAGGGGGCAGAGAGGAGGGCGGGTCAGAGAGGAGGCGGGTCAGAGAGGAGGGGCGGGTCAGAGAGGAGGGGGCGGGGTCAGAGAGGAGGGGTCAGAGAGGAGGGGTCAGAGAGGAGGGGCGGGGTCAGAGAGGAGGGGGCGGGGTCAGAGAGGAGGAGGGGGGTCAGAGAGGAGGGGTCAGAGAGGAGGGGCGGGTCAGAGAGGAGGGGGCTGGTCAGAGAGGAGGGGCGAGGTCAGAGAGGAGGGGCGGTCAGAGAGGAGGGGCCAGAGAGGAGGGGCGGGTCAGAGAGGAGGGCAGGTCAGAGAGGAGGAGGGCCGGGGGTCAGAGAGGAGGGGCAGAGAGAGGAGGGGGCGGGTCAGAGAGGAGGGGCGGGTCAGAGAGGAGGGGCAGGTCAGAGAGGAGGGGTCAGAGAGGAGGGGTCAGAGAGGAGGGGGCGGGGTCAGAGAGGAGGGGTCAGAGAGGAGGGGAAGGTCAGAGAGGAGGGGGCGGGTCAGAGAGGAGGGGGCGGGTCAGAGAGGAGGGGCGGGTCAGAGAGGAGAGGGGCCGGGGTCAGAGAGGAGGGGCGGGGTCAGAGAGGAGGAGGGCAGAGAGGAGGCGGGGTCAGAGAGGAGGAGGGTCAGAGAGGAGGGGCGGGTCAGAGAGGAGGGGCGGGGTCAGAGAGGAGGGACGGGGTCAGAGAGGAGGGGCGGGTCAGAGAGGAGGGGGTCAGAGAGGAGGGGGCGGGGTCAGAGAGGAGGGGACGGGGTCAGAGAGGAGGGGGGTCAGAGAGGAGGGGCGGGTCAGAGAGGAGGGGGCGGGGTCAGAGAGGAGGGGTCAGAGAGGAGGGGGGGGTCAGAGAGGAGGGGGCGGGTCAGAGAGGAGGGGTCAGAGAGGAGGGGTCAGAGAGGAGGGGGCGGGTCAGAGAGGAGGGGTCAGAGAGGAGGGGCAGGTCAGAGAGGAGGGGGCAGAGAGGAGGGGGCGGGGTCAGAGAGGAGGGGGCGGGTCAGAGAGGAGGGGGGTCAGAGAGGAGGGGCGGGTCAGAGAGGAGGGGGCGGGGTCAGAGAGGAGGGGGCAGAGAGGAGGAGGGTGGGGTCAGGGAGGAGGGGGCAGAGAGGAGGGGGCGGGTCAGAGAGGAGGGGGCGGGGTCAGAGAGGAGGGGGCGGGGTCAGAGAGGAGGGGGCGGGTCAGAGAGGAGGGGGCGGGTCAGAGAGGAGGCGGGGCAGAGAGGAGGGGACGGGGTCAGAGAGGAGGGGGCGGGTCAGAGAGGAGGGGCGGGGTCAGAGAGGAGGGCAGAGAGGAGGGGGCGGGTCAGAGAGGAGGGAGGGGTCAGAGAGGAGGGGTCAGAGAGGAGGGGGCGGGGTCAGAGAGGAGGGCGGGGTCAGAGAGGAGGGCGGGGTCAGAGAGGAGGGGGCGGGGTCAGAGAGGAGGGTCAGAGTGGAGGGGCAGGTCAGAGAGGAGGAGGGGGTCAGAGAGGAGGGTCAGAGAGGAGGGGCAGGGTCAGAGAGGAGGAGGGGGCCAGAGAGGAGGGGCAGAGAGGAGGGGCGGGTCAGAGAGGAGGGGTCAGAGAGGAGGGGCGGGTCAGAGAGGAGAGCGGGGTCAGAGAGGAGGAGGAGGGGGTCAGAGAGGAGGGGCGGGTCAGAGAGAGGAGGGGGTCAGAGAGGAGGGGGCGGGTCAGAGAGGAGGCGGCAGAGAGGAGGGGGCAGAGAGGAGGGGGCGGGTCAGAGAGGAAGGGGCGGGGTCAGAGAGGAGGGGGCGGGGTCAGAGAGGAGGAGGGGGGTCAGAGAGGAGGGGTCAGAGAGGAGGGTCAGAGAGGAGCAGAGAGGAGGGGGCAGAGAGGAGGGGGCAGAGAGGAGGGGGCGGGTCAGAGAGGAAGGGGCGGGTCAGAGAGGAGGGGCGGGTCAGAGAGGAGGGGGGTCAGAGAGGAGGGGTCAGAGAGGAGGGGTCAGAGAGGAGGGGGCGGGGTCAGAGAGGAGGGGTCAGAGAGGAGGGGCGGGTCAGAGAGGAGGGGGGGGGGTCAGAGAGGAGGGGGCGGGTCAGAGAGGAGGGGGCGGGTCAGAGAGGAGGGGCGGGTCAGAGAGGAGGGGGCGGGTCAGAGAGGAGGGGACGGGGTCAGAGAGGAGGGGCGGGTCAGAGAGGAGGCGGGGTCAGAGAGGAGGGGGCAGAGAGGAGGGGCCGGGGTCAGAGAGGAGGGGGCGGGGTCAGAGAGGAGGAGGGGGGTCAGAGAGGAGGGGTCAGAGAGGAGGGGGTCAGAGAGGAGGCGGGGTCAGAGAGGAGGAGGGGGGTCAGAGAGGAGGGGTCAGAGAGGAGGGGGCGGGGTCAGAGAGGAGGAGGGGTCAGAGAGGAGGGGGCAGAGAGGAGGGGGCGGGGTCAGAGAGGAGGAGGGGGGTCAGAGAGGAGGGGGCGGGGTCAGAGAGGAGGGGGCAGAGAGGAGGGGGCAGAGAGGAGGGGGCGGGTCAGAGAGGAAGGGGCGGGGTCAGAGAGGAGGGGGCGGGGTCAGAGAGGAGGGGGCGGGGTCAGAGAGGAGAGGGCGGGGTCAGAGAGGAGGGGGCGGGGTCAGAGAGGAGGGGGCGGGGTCAGAGACTCAGACCAAAACACAACGTAGAATCATTTCTCGACCAAAAAGTTACAAAATTGACTAAAATATGACAAACTGAGACAAAAGACACTTGACCTCAGACTCTGAGTCGTTTGTGACGCTAACGCTAACGATACGAGGAGCCGTTAGCAAAACAGAGCTAGCAAAGCACGTTAGCATCAGCCGTTTGTTTGATGTTTCCAAACGTGACATAAAGAGTCTTTGAAGGAAACAAATGCAGGACAAACAGGAGGTAGTTTCCTGTTGACGCTAGCTTTAGCTTTAGCTTTAGCTTTAGCTTTAGACACAGACCTCGGCCTCAGGGTCAAAGGTCGCTGTGGTGTTTTTCCGACGTGTCACTCACTTTTGCTCCTCCTCCTCTTCCTCGTCGGCTTCCACTGATTCGCTCTTCTGCAGTACGGCCCCGCCCTCTGCTGATGATGTCACTTCCGTTGGCTGCTCCGGCACCGCCCCCAAATCCACCGACGACGCCCTACTGCTGCTCGACCAATCAGAGAACAGAGAAAGAGAGGTCTGAGGAAAAGTGGGAGGTGATTGGACGGAGCTGCGGCTTGAGCCCACAGGAGGCGGGGCAGACTCCGCCCACAGGAGGCGGGGCAGACTCCGCCCACAGGAGGCGGGGCAGACTCCGCCCACAGGAGGCGGGGCAGACTCCGCCCACAGGAGGCGGGGCAGACCCTGGTCTAAAACGAGGAGAAACTCAGAAACGTGTTGCTGAAGGAAACAAGTGTTTCCTCGGCTGTTTCCTCGTTTCCTTTCCTTACCTCCTTCTCTCCCTCCTTTTCTCTAACAAACTGGCAAAGGCGCTGAAACAAGAGGTCACATGGTCTGAGGCCGTGCTCTGATTGGACCAGAGGGCTCCAGCCTGCCCCCGCCCCCAAACTAACCAGGACTGAACCAGGACTAAACCAGGACTAGACCAGGTCTAAACCAGGACTAAACCAGGTCTGAACCAGATCTAAACCAGGACTAAACCAGGACTAAACCAGGTCTAAACCAGGACTAAACCAGGACTAAACCAGGACTAAACCAGGACTAAACCAGGACTAAACCAGAACTAAACCAGGACTAAACCAGGACTAAACCAGAACTAAACCAGGTCTAAACCAGGTCTAAACCAGGACTAAACCAGGACTAAACCAGGTCTAAACCAGGACTAAACCAGGACTAAACCAGGACTAAACCAGGACTAAACCAGGACTAAACCAGGACTAAACCAGGACTAAACCAGGTCTAAACCAGGTCTAAACCAGGTCTAAACCAGGTCTAAACCAGGACTAAACCAGGACTAAACCAGAACTAAACCAGAACTAAACCAGGACTAAACCAGGTCTAAACCAGATCTAACCCAGGACTGAACCAGGTCTAAACCAGGTCTAAACCAGGACTAAACCAGGACTAAACCAGGACTAAACCAGGACTAAACCAGGTCTAAACCAGGTCTAAACCAGGACTAAACCAGGACTAAACCAGGACTAAACCAGGTCTAAACCAGGACTAAACCAGGTCTAAACCAGGACTGAACCAGGTCTAAACCAGGACTAAACCAGGACTAAACCAGGTCTAAACCAGATCTAACCCAGGACTGAACCAGGTCTAAACCAGGACTGAACCAGGTCTAAACCAGGACTAACCCAGGTCTAAACCAGGACTAAACCAGGACTAAACCAGGACTAAACCAGGTCTAAACCAGGACTGAACCAGGTCTAAACCAGGACTAAACCAGGTCTAAACCAGGACTAAACCAGGTCTAAACCAGGACTAAACCAGGACTAAACCAGGACTAAACCAGGTCTAAACCAGATCTAACCCAGGACTGAACCAGGTCTAAACCAGGACTGAACCAGGTCTAACCCAGGACTGAACCAGGACTGAACCAGGTCTAAACCAGGTCTAAACCAGGACTAAACCAGGACTAACCCAGGTCTAAACCAGGACTAAACCAGGACTAAACCAGGACTAAACCAGGTCTAAACCAGGACTAAACCAGGTCTAAACCAGGACTAAACCAGGTCTAAACCAGATCTAACCCAGGACTGAACCAGGACTAAACCAGGACTAAACCAGGTCTAAACCAGGACTAAACCAGGTCTAAACCAGGTCTAAACCAGGTCTAAACCAGGACTAAACCAGGACTAACCCAGGACTGAACCAGGTTTAAACCAGGTCTTAACCAGGACTAAACCAGGACTAAACCAGGTCTAAACCAGGTCTAACCCAGGACTGAACCAGGTCTAAACCAGGACTGAACCAGGACTGAACCAGGACTAAACCAGGTCTAAACCAGGACTGAACCAGGACTAAACCAGGACTAAACCAGGACTAAAGCTGTGTTCCAGGAAACTGGTGAAGAAGAAGAAAAAGAAGAAGAAAGAGGAGCAGGGGGAGGAGCAGGGGGAGGAGGAGGGGGAGGAGGAGGGGGAGGAGCAGGAGGAGGAGCAGGGGGAGGAGGAGCAGGAGGAGGAGCTGGTCCAGGTGGGACTCACCTGAACGCCTGAGGATCCACAACCACAGCATCTGAGTCTGAGTCCAGAGACTTCAGAGACGAACTCATCTGTGCACAGGTCAGAGGTCAGAGGTCAGCAGGGGTCAGAGGGGGTCAGAGGTCAGAGGTCAGAGGTCAGAGGGGGTCAGAGGGGGTCAGAGGTCAGAGGTCAGCAGGGGTCAGAGGGGGTCAGAGGTCAGAGGTCAGAGGTCAGAGGGGGTCAGAGGGGGTCAGAGGTCAGAGGTCAGCAGGGGTCAGAGGGGGTCAGAGGTCAGCAGGGGTCAGCAGGGGTCAGAGGTCAGAGGTCAGAGGGGGTCAGAGGTCAGAGGTCAGAGGGGGTCAGAGGACAGAGGGGGTCAGAGGTCAGCAGGGGTCAGCAGGGGTCAGAGGGGGTCAGAGGACAGTGGGGGTCAGAGGCATAGAACTATAATAAAACCTGGAAGATGAATCCAAGATGGCCGTCCTGTTTATCCCTATGGAGAGTGCTCATTGGCGCATGACCCCAAAAAAGTTTCTTACTTCCGCATTTACTTCCTGATACGGCGGCTGACATCTTTGTTTTACTTCCTGAAACGATGGCTGCCATCTTTGTTTTACTTCCTGAAACGGAGGCTGCCATCTTTGTTTTAGGGCGCCATGTGACGACAATCCCCCACTTCATATAAAAACGGTAATTTTGGTGATTTTAGAAACGGTAGAAAAGAACATTTCCTTCTATTTTATTTAAATACCGATAATAATTCAGTACTGTCCGCAATTATAATTAGCAATTTTAGAAAAAGGCTGGTTCCAAGAGGCTGCAGTACCTCACACGGCCACAAATCAATCTGGGACCACAGACAGAGGGGGCGTACCTTATCCAGTTCATTTAATACATCCATGGTCAGAGGTCAGAGGAGGTCAGAGGTCAGCAGGGGTCAGAGGTCAGAGGTCAGAGGGGGTCAGAGGACAGAGGGGGTCAGAGGTCAGCAGGGGTCAGAGGTCAGAGGTCAGAGGGGGTCAGAGGACAGAGGGGGTCAGAGGTCAGCAGGGGTCAGCAGGGGTCAGCAGGGGTCAGAGGTCAGAGGGGGTCAGAGGACAGTGGGGGTCAGAGGTCAGCAGGGGTCAGAGGTCAGAGGGGGTCAGAGGACAGTGGGGGTCAGGGGTCAGCAGGGGTCAGCAGGGGTCGGTGGGTGAGAGCTGATTGGTCCAGACCTTGTGCATGTCCTTCAGCGGAGCCTCCTCATTGGTCAATTTCTTCTGCTGATCCTCCCATGTGACCTCTGCAGAAACACAACATCAGCACAGACCTCCTCAGCCCCAACACCCCGGGTCCACCACCTGCTCAGGGTCCACCACCTGCTCAGGGTCCACCACCTGCTCAGGGTCCACCACCTGCTCAGGGTCCACCACCTGCTCAGGGTGCACCACCTGCTCAGGGTCCAACACCTGCTCAGGGTCCACCACCTGCTCAGGGTCCACCACCTGCTCAGGGTCCACCACCTGCTCAGGGTCCACCACCTGCTCAGGGTCCACCACCTGCTCAGGGTCCACCACCTGCTCAGGGTCCACCACCTGCTCAGGGTCCAACACCTGCTCAGGGTCCACCACCTGCTCAGGGTCCACCACCTGCTCAGGGTCCACCACCTGCTCAGGGTCCACCACCTGCTCAGGGTGCACCACCTGCTCAGGGTCCACCACCTGCTCAGGGTCCACCACCTGCTCAGGGTCCAACACCTGCTCAGGGTCCACCACCTGCTCAGGGTCCACCACCTGCTCAGGGTCCACCACCTGCTCAGGGTCCACCACCTGCTCAGGGTCCACCACCTGCTCAGGGTCCACCACCTGCTCAGGGTCCACCACCTGCTCAGGGTCCACCACCTGCTCAGGGTCCACCACCTGCTCAGGGTGCACCACCTGCTCAGGGTCCACCACCTGCTCAGGGTGCACCACCTGCTCAGGGTCCACCACCTGCTCAGGGTGCACCACCTGCTCAGGGTCCACCACCTGCTCAGGGTGCACCACCTGCTCAGGGTCCAACACCTGCTCAGGGTCCACCACCTGCTCAGGGTCCACCACCTGCTCAGGGTGCACCACCTGCTCAGGGTCCACCACCTGCTCAGGGTGCACCACCTGCTCAGGGTCCACCACCTGCTCAGGGTGCACCACCTGCTCAGGGTCCACCACCTGCTCAGGGTGCACCACCTGCTCAGGGTCCACCACCTGCTCAGGGTGCACCACCTGCTCAGGGTGCACCACCTGCTCAGGGTGCACCACCTGCTCAGGGTGCACCACCTGCACAGGGGTGCACCCACCTGCTCAGGGTGCACCACCTGCTCAGGGTCCACCACCTGCTCAGGGTCCACCACCTGCTCAGGGTGCACCACCTGCTCAGGGTCCACCACCTGCTCAGGGTGCACCACCTGCTCAGGGTGCACCACATGCTCAGGGTGCACCACCTGCTCCACGAGAACATGTCTCCTTGTTTTGTCTTTGGTCCAAGTAAAGACGCTAAAACCAAAGAGCGCAACATCTGTTCTTCAGGTCCACAGCAGACGTTCTTCAGGTCCACAGCAGACGTTCTTCAGGTCCACAGCAGATGTTCTTCAGGTCCACAGCAGATGTTCTTCAGGTCCACAGCAGACGTTCTTCAGGTCCACAGCAGACGTTCTTCAGGTCCACAGCAGATGTTCTTCAGGTCCACAGCAGACGTTCTTCCAGGATAAATCAGAGTAAATGATGGTTCTCCTCAGACAGAATGAGCCTGGACTCAGGGAAAGGTCTTCAGTCCTTTGTGGAAGTTCTAAGTTAAATCCAAGACTTTAATCTGAATAGTTGTGTCTGATGGACAGTTCCAGTCCTGGGTCTGCTGCGTGCGGCGGCTGCTGCTGTGGGACTTTTGTTCAAATAAAGAAACCAAACACAAACTGACCTTTCCTGGTGCCTCCGGGTGTCGCCGAGCGCCTGTCCAGCTCTGATGACATCACAAACAGCAACCAATCAGAGAGCAGCTCAGTGCCGTGTGCTGCGTGTGACGTGTTTGTGTCATGTTTGTATGTTCTGTTCATCGTCATGAACTCAACTCAGACGAGTGAAGGTCTAACCAGAGCTGACACTTCACCATGAACCAGACGTGAGCAGGGCGTGGTCAGACCAGCAGGGGGCGCTGTGGTGGTCAGACCAGCAGGGGGCGCTGTGGTGCCCAGCCCTGGACAGACCAGCAGGGGGCGCTGTGGTGCCCACCCCTGGACAGACCAGCAGGGGGCGCTGTGGTGCCCAGCCCTGGTCAGACCAGCAGGGGGCGCTGTGGTGCCCAGCCCTGGTCAGACCAGCAGGGGGCGCTGTGGTGCCCACCCCTGGACAGACCAGCAGGGGGCGCTGTGGTGCCCAGCCCTGGACAGACCAGCAGGGGGCGCTGTGGTGCCCACCCCTGGACAGACCAGCAGGGGGCGCTGTGGTGCCCACCTGGTCAGACCAGCGGGGGCGCTGTGGTGCCCTGGTCAGACCAGCAGGGGGCGCTGTGGTGGTCAGACCAGCAGGGGGCGCTGTGGTGCCCACCTGGTCAGACCAGCAGGGGGCGCTGTGGTGCCCACCCCTGGTCAGACCAGCAGGGGGCGCTGTGGCTCTGACCCGTCCTGCTCACACTGATCCTCCACAAACGTCTCGTGTGAAAATGTGTAAAAGTGTTTAAAAAGTTCAATAAAATAATGTTTGACTCTCTCACCTGGGGTCTGAGGGGGCGGGGCCTGTGCCGGGGGCGGGGCTGACTCAGTGGGAGGAGCCACAGGAGTGGGAAGAGGAGCAGGGGGCGGGGCTTCTGTAGAAGCCTGTGATGTCAGAGCTGCTACAGGGGGAGGGGCTACAGGAACTGTAGGGGGCGGAGTTTGAGCGACTGGGGGCGGGGCTGCTGCTGGGGCAGGAGGAGGAGCTACAGGAGTAGCAGGGGGCGGGGCTACAGGTGAATTTATAACTTCATTCACAACTGGAGCCGGGGGAGGGGCTACAGGAGCTGGGGGAGGGGCTGCAGGGGGAAGGGCTACAGGAGCTGGGGGAGGGGCTACAGGAGCCGGGGGAGGGGCTACAGGAGCTGGGGGAGGGGCTACAGGAGCTGGGGCAGGGGCTACAGGAGCTGGGGGAGGGGCTACAGGAGCTGGGGGAAGGGCTGCAGGGGGAGGGGCTACAGGAGCTGGGGGAGGGGCCTGGGTACATGGGGGCGGGGCCTGAGGAGCAGCAGGGGGAGGGGCGGCAGCAGGAGGAGGGGCTGAATACGACCAATGAGGAGCAGCGTTTGGGGCCTGAGGGGGCGGGGCTGCAGGGGGAGGGGCATACGCAGAGGGGGGAGGAGGGGCTTGAGCGTATGTGGGCGGGGTGTATGCAGCTTGGGGCGGGGCCTGGACTCTGATGACTGGAGGGGGCGGAGCCGAGAACGACGTCAGAACTGAAACAGAAGAAACACCAGAGAGTTTGTGTTTGTGTCCTGGAGCTTCATCTGGAACGTTTGACAAACCAAGACGTTTGGACTTAGAGGTCCAGGTCCAGGTCCAGGTCTGGGTCTAGGTCTGGGTCTGGTCCAGGTTTGGGTCTGGTCCAGGTCCAGGTCTGGTGCAGGTCCAGGTCCAGGTCCAGGTCTGGGTCTGGTGCAGGTCCAGGTCCAGGTCTGGTGCAGGTCCAGGTCCAGGTCCAGGTCTGGGTCTGGGTCTGGGTCCAGGTCCAGGTCTAGGTCTGGTGCAGGTCCAGGTCTGGGTCTGGGTCTGGTCCAGGTTTGGGTCTGGTCCAGGTCCAGGTCTGGTGCAGGTCCAGGTCCAGGTCTGGTGCAGGTCCAGGTCCAGGTCCAGGTCCAGGTCTGGGTCTGGGTCTGGGGGTCCAGGTTTGGGTCTGGTCCAGGTCCAGGTCTGGTGCAGGTCCAGGTCTGGGTCTGGGTCTGGTCAGGTCAGGTCAGGTCCAGGTCTGGGTCTGGGTCTGGTCCGGGTCTGGGTCTGGTCCAGGTCAGGTCCTGGGTCTGGTCCAGGTCCTGGGTCTGGTGCAGGTCCAGGTCCAGGTCTGGGTCTGGGTCGGTCTGGTCCAGGTCTGGGTCTGGTCCAGGTCCGGGTCCAATTCTGGGTCTGGGTCTGGTCCAGGTCCAGGTCCAATTCTGGGTCTGGGTCTGGTCCAGGTCCAGGTCCAGGTCCAGGTCCAGGTCCGGGTCTGGTCCAGGTCTGGGTCTGGTCCAGGTCCAGGTCCAGGTCCAGGTCCAGGTCCAGGTCTAGGTCTGGTGCAGGTCCAGGTCTGGGTCTGGGTCTGGTCCAGGTTTGGGTCTGGTCCAGGTCTGGGTCTGGTCCAGGTCCAGGTCTGGGTCTGGGTCTGGTCCAGGTTTGGGTCTGGTCCAGGTCTGGGTCTGGTCCAGGTCCAGGTCTGAGTCCGAGTCTGGGTCTGGTCCAGGTCTGGTCCAGGTCTGGGTCTGGGTGGTCCGGGTCTGGGTCTGGTGCAGGTCCAGGTCTGGGTCTGGTCCAGGTCTGGTCCAGGTCCCAGGTCTGGTCAGGTCCAGGTCTGGTCAGGTCAGGTCAAGGTCAGGTCTGGTCTGGTTCAGGTCCAGGTCCAGGTCCAGGTCTGGGTCTGGTCCAGGTCTGGTCCAGGTCTGGTCCAGGTCTGGTTCAGGTCCAGGTCCAGGTCTGGTCCGGGTCTGGGTCTGGGTCTGGTTCAGGTCCAGGTCCAGGTCCAGGTCCAGGTCCAGGTCTAGGTCTAGGTCTAGGTCTGGGTCTGGGTCTGGTTCAGGTCCAGGTCCAGGTCCAGGTCCAGGTCTGGGTCTGTACCTGACGTCACTGTGTCACACAGATCTCCACCTGAAACACAACCACAAGAGACGAGCGTAATCAGAGTACGATCAGAGGGTAATCAGAGTACGGTCAGAGGGTAATCAGAGTATGATCAGAGGGTAATCAGAGGACGGTCAGAGGGTAATCAGAGTACGATCAGAGGGTAATCAGAGTACGATCAGAGGGTAATCAGAGTACGATCAGAGGGTAATCAGAGTACGATCAGAGGGTAATCAGAGTACGATCAGAGGGTAATCAGAGTACGGTCAGAGGGTAATCAGAGTACGATCAGAGGGTAATCAGAGTACGATCAGAGGGTAATCAGAGTACGATCAGAGGGTAATCAGAGTACGATCAGAGGGTAATCAGAGTACGATCAGAGGGTAATCAGAGTACGGTCAGAGGGTAATCAGAGTACGATCAGAGGGTAATCAGAGTACGGTCAGAGGGTAATCAGAGTTCGGTCAGAGGGTAATCAGAGTACGATCAGAGGGTAATCAGAGTACGATCAGAGGGTAATCAGAGTACGATCAGAGGGTAATCAGAGTACGGTCAGAGGGTAATCAGAGTACGATCAGAGGGTAATCAGAGTACGATCAGAGGGTAATCAGAGTACGATCAGAGGGTAATCAGAGTACGGTCAGAGGGTAATCAGAGTACGATCAGAGGGTAATCAGAGTACGATCAGAGGGTAATCAGAGTACGGTCAGAGGGTAATCAGAGTACGATCAGAGGGTAATCAGAGTACGATCAGAGGGTAATCAGAGTACGGTCAGAGGGTAATCAGAGTACGATCAGAGGGTGATCAGAGTACGATCAGAGGGTGATCAGAGTACGGTCAGAGGGTAATCAGAGTACGGTCAGAGGGTAATCAGAGTACGGTCAGAGGGTAATCAGAGTACGATCAGAGGGTAATCAGAGGACGGTCAGAGGGTAATCAGAGTACGGTCAGAGGGTAATCAGAGTACGATCAGAGGGTAATCAGAGTACGATCAGAGGGTAATCAGAGTACGATCAGAGGGTGATCAGAGTACGGTCAGAGGGTAATCAGAGTACGGTCAGAGGGTAATCAGAGTATGATCAGAGTACGGTCAGAGGGTAATCAGAGTACGATCAGAGGGTAATCAGAGTACGATCAGAGGGTAATCAGAGTACGGTCAGAGGGTGATCAGAGTACGATCAGAGGGTGATCAGAGTACGGTCAGAGGGTAATCAGAGTATGATCAGAGTACGGTCAGAGGGTAATCAGAGTACGATCAGAGGGTAATCAGAGTACGATCAGAGGGTAATCAGAGTATGATCAGAGCGTAATCAGAGTACGATCAGAGGGTAATCAGAGTACGATCAAAGGGTAATCAGAGTATGATCAGAGGGTAATCAGAGTACGGTCAGAGGGTAATCAGAGTACGGTCAGAGGGTAATCAGAGTATGATCAGAGGGTAATCAGAGTACGGTCAGAGGGTAATCAGAGTACGATCAGAGGGTAATCAGAGTACGATCAGAGGGTGATCAGAGTACGATCAGAGGGTAATCAGAGTATGATCAGAGGGTAATCAGAGTACGATCAGAGGGTAATCAGAGTACGATCAGAGCGTAATCAGAGTATGATCAGAGGGTAATCAGAGTATGATCAGAGGGTAATCAGAGCATGATCAGAGTATGATCAGAGGGTAATCAGAGTACGATCAGAGGGTAATCAGAGTACGATCAGAGGGTAATCAGAGTACGATCAGACGGTAATCAGAGCATGATCAGAGTATGATCAGAGGGTAATCAGAGTACGATCAGAGGGTAATCAGAGTACGGTCAGAGGGTAATCAGAGCATGATCAGAGGGTAATCAGAGTATGATCAGAGGGTAATCAGAGTACGATCAGAGGGTAATCAGAGTACCGTCAGAGGGTAATCAGAGTACGATCAGAGGGTAATCAGAGTACGATCAGAGGGTAATCAGAGTACGATCAGAGGGTAATCAGAGTACGATCAGAGGGTAATCAGAGTACGATCAGAGGGTAATCAGAGTACGATCAGAGGGTAATCAGAGTACGGTCAGAGGGTAATCAGAGTACGGTCAGAGGGTAATCAGAGTACGGTCAGAGGGTAATCAGAGTACGGTCAGAGGGTAATCAGAGTACGGTCAGAGGGTAATCAGAGTACGGTCAGAGGGTAATCAGAGTACGGTCAGAGGGTAATCAGAGTACGGTCAGAGGGTAATCAGAGTACGATCAGAGGGTAATCAGAGTACGATCAGAGGGTAATCAGAGTACGGTCAGAGGGTAATCAGAGTACGGTCAGAGGGTAATCAGAGTATGATCAGAGGGTAATCAGAGTATTTCAGAGGGTAATCAGAGTCAGAGGGTAATCAGAGTACGTTCAGAGGGTAATCAGAGTACGGACAGAGGGTAATCAGAGTACGATCAGAGGGTAATCAGAGTATGATCAGAGGGTAATCAGAGTACGATCAGAGGGTAATCAGAGTACGGTCAGAGGGTAATCAGAGTACGATCAGAGGGTAATCAGAGTACGATCAGAGGGTAATCAGAGTACGATCAGAGGGTAATCAGAGTACGGTCAGAGGGTAATCAGAGTACGATCAGAGGGTAATCAGAGTACGATCAGAGGTAATCAGAAATGCGATCAGAGGGTAATCAGAAATGCGGTCAGAGGGTAATCAGAGTGCGATCAGAGGGTAATCGAAATGCGGTCAGAGGGTAATCAGAAATGCGGTCAGAGGGTAATCAGAGTGCGGTCAGAGGGTAATCGGAAATGCGGTCAGAGGGTAATCAGAGAACGGTCAGAGGGTAATCGAAATGCGGTCAGAGGGTAATCAGAATGCGATCAGAGGGTAATCAGAATGCGATCAGAGGGTAATCAGAGTATGATCAGAGGGTAATCAGAGTGCGATCAGAGGGTAATCAGAGTACGGTCAGAGGGTAATCAGAGTACGGTCAGAGGGTAATCAGAGTATGATCAGAGGGTAATCAGAGTATGATCAGAGGGTAATCAGAGTACGGTCAGAGGGTAATCAGAGTACGATCAGAGGGTAATCAGAGTACGGTCAGAGGGTAATCAGAGTACGGTCAGAGGGTAATCAGAGTACGGTCAGAGGGTAATCAGAGTACGGTCAGAGGGTAATCAGAGTACGGTCAGAGGGTAATCAGAGTACGGTCAGAGGGTAATCAGAGTACGATCAGAGGGTAATCAGAGTACGATCAGAGGGTAATCAGAGTACGGTCAGAGGGTAATCAGAGTACGGTCAGAGGGTAATCAGAGTACGATCAGAGGGTAATCAGAGTACGGTCAGAGGGTAATCAGAGTACGGTCAGAGGGTAATCAGAGTACGGTCAGAGCTGTGGTTGGAGTTTGTAAAAGTGGAACTCACTGCGGCTGAGGTTTGGGGCGAGCGGCAGCTGTCGAGACGAACGATTGAAAACTGGACTGAGGCGAGGAGAACGAGACCTGCAGAGAGACCGGGTCAGAACCAGGACTAGACCAG
>CM033635.1:245000-267500 GCA_019453435.1 Rhinogobius similis | reverse complement strand
CTTCAGGTCACAGGTCAGAGGTCACAGGTCGTCTTCAGGTCACAGGTCACAGGTCACAGGTCATCTTCAGGTCACAGGTCAGAGGTCACAGGTCGACTTCAGGTCAGAGGTCACAGGTCGACTTCAGGTCAAAGGTCAGGGGTCACAGGTCACAGGTCGTCTTCAGGTCACAGGTCAGAGGTCACAGGTCGTCTTCAGGTCAAAGGTCAGGGGTCACAGGTCACAGGTCGTCTTCAGGTCACAGGTCAGAGGTCACAGGTCGACTTCAGGTCACAGGTCACAGGTCACAGGTCGTCTTCAGGTCACAGGTCAGAGGTCACAGGTCGTCTTCAGGTCACAGGTCAGAGGTCACAGGTCGACTTCAGGTCAGAGGTCACAGGTCGACTTCAGGTCAGAGGTCACAGGTCGTCTTCAGGTCACAGGTCAGAGGTCACAGGTCGTCTTCAGGTCACACACACTCACCTGTCCCAGCAGCTGGTTCTCCTCGTCCTGGACATGGATCTGGTCCAGGACTTGGTTCTGGTCGTGGACTCGGTTCTGGTCCCACACGGTGAGCTCCAGAGTCCGGTCCACCAGGTCCCGGAGCAGAACCGGGCCATAGATGAAGGTCTGGCTCCAGCGAGGATCAGTGGACCTCCTCACGGTCTTAGTCCTGCGCCGGCTCTTCTCGCTGCAGCAGAAGTCCAGGTTTAGTTCTGGTTTAGACCCTGTTCCGGTCCAGTTCTGGTCCCGGTCCAGTACCTGCGGTCCGGCAGCAGGTAGAGGTTCACGTAGGGGTTTCTGGGTCGGTTGTCTTCTCGAGATGGAAGTTCTTTGGCGCCGAGAACCGTCACAATGAGCTGCCGCCCGACTGAGTCCATCCACAGCCTCACCTGAACAGAACCAGGAGACCGGGTCAGAACCGGGTCAGAACCACAGCAGGGCCAGGTCAACACCAGCACCAGCATCAGACTCACCTGGATCCTCGGGACCAGCGCTCGTCTTGAACTCTGAAACACAAAGTGACGAATGAAACTCTTTCAGTTCAACGTTTTTGGAAAAAGGACAGAGGCCTCACCGTGGGACTGACAGGGCACGACAGAGACACCCTCTGGCTGTCCAGGGAACTGCAGCCTGAAAGCACAGCCAGGTCAGAACCAGAACCAGGCCAGAACCAGGACAGAACCAGGTCAGAACCAGGACAGAACCAGGTCAGAACCAGGTCAGAACCAGGTCAGAACCAGGTCAGAACCAGGACTAAACCAGGACTAAACCAGGACTAAACCAGGTCAGAACCAGGACTAAACTGTGGGAAAATCCTTAAAGGTTTGTCAAAATGATACATTTCTGGTAATAAAACATGTGTTTACGTGTGGAGCTGAAGAAAACCAGACGTTTAATGCTAATGTTGTTTTTAACCTGATATATGGTGTCGCTCTGTACCAGTCTCTCTTATCCAACTGTTGAGAGCCAGACAGACCCGTGGCCTCCCACCCTGTGAGGTCCAGGGGGCAGTGTGAACGTAAACGTCATGTTGACTGAACTAATAAAAGGCAGAGGAAGTGAGAGGCGAGTGGGAAGAGACTGCAGTCGGGACGAGCTGACGGAAGTGGGACGAGCTGACGGAAGCGCCACTGCAGAAGTGGGACGAGCCGCCAGAAGTGGGACGAGCCGACAGAAGCGCCACTGCAGAAGTGGGACGAGCTGACAGAAGTGGGACGAGCCGACAGAAGTGGGACGAGCCGACAGAAGTGGGACGAGCCGACAGAAGCGCCACTGCAGAAGTGGGACGAGCTGACAGAAGTGGGACGAGCCGACAGAAGCGCCACTGCAGAAGTGGGACGAGCTGACAGAAGCACCACTGCAGAAGTGGGACGAGCTGATGAAAGCGCCACTGCAGAAGTGGGACGAGCCGACAGAAGTGGGACGAGCCGACAGAAGCGCCACTGCAGAAGTGGGACGAGCTGACAGAAGTGGGACGAGCCGACAGAAGTGGGACGAGCTGACAGAAGCGCCACTGCAGAAGTGGGACAAGCTGACAGAAGTGGGACGAGCCGACAGAAGCGCCACTGCAGAAGTGGGACGAGCTGACAGAAGCGCCACTGTAGAAGTGGGACGAGCTGACAGAAGCGCCACTGCAGAAGTGGGACGAGCTGACAGAAGCGCCACTGCAGAAGTGGGACGAGCTGATGAAAGCGCCACTTACTCTCCCCGTGCACGTAAAAAAGCTTGAGACCGGTGTCTGACAATTTGTCTAATTCTCAATTAGGTAGAAGGTTGTTCTCTCAGACTGTCTAGGTTTAATTGTCTCTGTGATAATTTACTGACACCAGGACTAAACCAGGACCAAACCAGGACCAAACCAGGACCAAACCAGGACCAAACCAGGACTCACTGGACTCTGGGTGAATCTCTGCAGATCGACTTCTGTCTCTGAAACACAAAATATGATTAAACGTTGAGGAGTTTTGAGGATTCCGTCCCAGTTGGTCCCGTGGACTGGACTCACCCTGAGACCAGGTCCGGGCTCAGATCCTGGTTCAGACCCAGGTCTCTCTGGACCAGCAGTTGGACCTGGTTCTGGTTCTGGGACTCCTGGATGATGTCATAGACCTCGTTGAAAGTGGCTCCCTGCAGAACCCGACCGTTCCACTGCAGAACCTGGTCCCCTGAAACAGAACCGGACCAGATCATCTACGGACCAGGACCTGGATCTGACCCTGACCAGGACCGGGACCGGACCAGGACCTGGATCTGACCCTGACCAGAACCGGACCAGGACCTGGATCTGACCCTGACCCTGACCAGGACCGGACCAGACCAGGACCTGGATCTGACCCTGACCCTGACCGGACCGAGTGTTACCTGGGCCAGGTCAGAGGTCAGGGGTCAGAGTGTTACCTGGGCCAGGTCAGGGGTCAGAGGTCAGGGGTTAGAGTGTTACCTGGGCCAGGTCAGAGGTCAGGGGTCAGAGTGTTACCTGGGCCAGGTCAGGGGTCAGAGGTCAGGGGTCAGAGTGTTACCTGGGCCAGGTCAGAGGTCAGGGGTCAGAGGTCAGAGGGTTACCTGGGCGCAGATGTCCCACGACGTCGGCCAAACTTCCCTTCTTGACCTTCGTGATGAACGCACAGAGACGACCCTCTGTGACCTTTCCCCCCACGACCTGCAACACACCAGAGTGACATCATCTGTACCTCCTCTGCACCTCCTCTGTACCTCCTCTACACCTCCTCTGCGTGACCTCTGACCCTGTGTGACCCCGTGTGACCTCTGACCCCGTGTGACCCCTGACCCCGTGTGACCTCTGACCCCCTGTGTGACCCCTGACCCTGTGTGACCCTGTGTGACCCCTGACCCCGTGTGACCTCTGACCCCGTGTGACCCTGTGTGACCCTGTGTGACCCCGTGTGACCTCTGTGTGACCCCTGACCCCCTGTGACCTCTGACCTTCAGCCCCAGCAGGGCTCCTGTGTCTCGGGGGACACTCCCGTCCTTCAGGGTCTTGTTGAGGACGATGCGTCCGATCAGTCTCTGTCCGTCTCTGGACGACGTCCACGAGGCCGGGGTCTGGTCCAGACCCAGGTCTGGACCGGGACACAGGCCGGGGTCCCACCACTGACTCTGCATGGCTCCTGGAGGGGGAGGAGGGGGAGGAGGAGGGGGAGAGGGGGAGAAGTACAGAGGGGTAGGAGGAGGAGGAGGAGCACAGGTGGGGGGGTACAGAGGGGGAGGAGGGGTAGGAGGGGGAGACAGGGGGAGGAGTACAGAGGGGGAGGGGTACAGAGGGAGAGGAGAGGGGGAGGAGAGAGGGAGGAGTACAGAGGGGGAGGAGGGGAGGGAGAGGGGGAGAGGGGGGGTACAGAGGGGGAGGAGAGTCAGAACACAGAGTTTTAAGTGAAATGTATGATTCATGACCTTTGACCTTTGACCTCTATGAACACTTTCAGGTCAAACGGGTTCAGGGTTCAGAGCTGCTGCGACAGGACCGCCCCTGCAGCAGGACCGGCCCTGCGACAGGACCGACCCTGCTGCAGGACCGACCCTGCCCGCGCTCTGATGAACTCTGACCCTTTTGTTCCAACACGATATAGAAGGGGGCGGGGCTCTGCACCGAGGAACGCCCACAAACCCATCCATTCATTGTGATGTAGAACAGCAGCTCTTTCTCTGTCTCTGCAGCCGTGTTTAGGACCAGGACCTCCTTTGTCCTCTCGGAGGAGGAGTCACTGGATGCCCCGCCCAGTGAGGGGCCCGTCCTCCTCCGGCCCGGGGCAGTGAGGGGCCCGGGGCAGTGAGGGGCCCGTCCTCCTCCGGCCCGGGGCAGTGAGGGGCCCGTCCTCCTCCGGCCCGGGGCAGTGAGGGGCCCGTCCTCCTCCGGCCCGGGGCAGTGAGGGGCCCGGGGCAGTGAGGGGCCCGTCCTCCTCCGGCCCGGGGCAGTGAGGGGCCCGGGGCAGTGAGGGGCCCGTCCTCCTCCGGCCCGGGGCAGTGAGGGGCCCGTCCTCCTCCGGCCCGGGGCAGTGAGGGGCCCGTCCTCCTCCGGCCCGGGGCAGTGAGGGGCCCGTCCTCCTCCGGCCCGGGGCAGTGAGGGGCCCGTCCTCCTCCGGCCCGGGGCAGTGAGGGGCCCGTCCTCCTCCGGACAGGACCTCAACAGAACCTCAACCAAACTCTGAGAACATTTACCGTGTGCTGTGACTCCAGGCATACGGACCGGACCAGAACCGGATCAGAGCAGTCCAAGGATCAGAACCGGACCAGAACAGTCCAAGGATCAGAACCGGACCAGAACGGTCCAAGGATCAGAACCGGATCAGAACGGTCCAAGGATCAGAACCGGACCAGAACAGTCCAAGGATCAGAACCGGACCAGAACGGTCCAAGGATCAGAACCGGACCAGAACGGTCCAAGGATCAGAACCGGATCAGAACAGTCCAAGGATCAGAAACGGACCAGAACAGTCCAAGGATCAGAACCGGACCAGAACAGTCCAGCTGTAGAACAAGTCAAACATTTATGTCCAAATTCTAATAATCCACAAATATTGAAGCAATTTGATGAATCCAGAACCAAAGCCAACTGGACCTTCTGAGACCTGGACGACCCAAACAGAACCAGCTCCGACTTCTGGTCCGACTCACACCTGACGTCAGAGCCAGGGTCCTGCCTCGCTCCTGGGGTTTGCTCCTGGGTCTCACTCCAGGTCCAGGTCCAGGTGCAGGTCCAGGTCCAGGTCCAGGTCCAGGTCCAGGTGCAGGTCCAGGTCCAGGTCCAGGTCCAGGTCCAGGTCCAGGTGCAGGTCCGGCTCAGGTCCAGGTCCAGGTCCGGCTCAGGTGCACGCTCTGCTCCTCGTGTGTTTCTGCTGGATCTTTCTTAATCCACTGTCTCCTGATAATCCGCCTAATCCTGGACTCAAATAGGATTTAAACCTTCAGTGGGAACGGCCCGGGCTCAGCCAATCACAGAGCAGCCTCAGGGTCATGTGACACAGGGGACACACAGCACCCAAACAGACCAGGACCGGGACCAGGACCGGGACCAGGACCAGGACTAGAGAGACCAGGACCAGGACTGGGACCGGGACCAGTTTGTATCCATTAAATCTGCTCCAAACTGCAATAAACGATCGATTTTCTGGAGCAGGTTTTGAGCAGAACCTTTTTGTCATAAACACGAGCTCCACCCACATGTGTCAGAGAGTCACCAGTGATAAGGTTCAAAGAAGGACAACCCCAGGAGCCACAGGGGGGCGCTGGAGGAGGAGGGGCTGGGGAGAGGAGGGGGAGAGAGAGAGGGAGAGGGAGAGAGGGAGAGAGAGAGAGAGAGAGAGAGAGGGAGAGAGAGAGAGAGAGAGGGGGAGAGAGAGAGAGAGAGAGGGAGAGAGAGAGGGGGAGAGAGAGGGGGAGAGAGAGGGAGAGAGGGGGAGAGAGAGAGAGAGGGAGAGAGAGAGGGGGAGAGAGAGGGAGGGAGAGAGGGGAGAGAGAGGAAGGAAGGAGGCCGTGGACCTGTGAGGGCCACTGTCCAGAATGAAACATCCAAGATCCACAAGAACATCAAGGATAAGGCCCCAGAAGACGACGTGCTCAGTGTCTCAGGCAATGGAGAACAGAGGAGGAGGTGCAGGAGGAGGGACCATCATGGGAGGACAAGCCCTACATGGGACATACCACCAGAACAAAACTGAAGTGGCTGAGATCAAGAAATCCTACCAGCGGCTGGAGCCGGACTGAAGGACAGAGGCTCATCCTGGAGCAGGAGCAGGTCCTGAGCCCCAGAGCAACAGAGGCCCAGGTCCACCACAGACAAGACCAGACCAGACCTGCAGGTGTGAGAGGCTCCTGGGACAGTCCTGCAGGTGTGAGAGGCTCCTGGGACAGTCCAGACCTGCAGGTGTGAGAGGCTCCTGGGACAGACCTGCAGGTGTGAGAGGCTCCTGGGACAGACCTGCAGGTGTGAGAGGCTCCTGGGACAGTCCAGACCTGCAGGTGTGAGAGGCTCCTGGGACAGACCTGCAGGTGTGAGAGGCTCCTGGGACAGACCTGCAGGTGTGAGAGGCTCCTGGGACAGTCCAGTCCTGCAGGTGTGAGAGGCTCCTGGGACAGTCCTGCAGGTGTGAGAGGCTCCTGGGACAGTCCAGACCTGCAGGTGTGAGAGGCTCCTGGGACAGTCCAGTCCTGCAGGTGTGAGAGGCTCCTGGGACAGACCTGCAGGTGTGAGAGGCTCCTGGGACAGTCCAGTCCTGCAGGTGTGAGAGGCTCCTGGGACAGTCCAGACCTGCAGGTGTGAGAGGCTCCTGGGACAGTCCTGCAGGTGTGAGAGGCTCCTGGGACAGTCCAGTCCTGCAGGTGTGAGAGGCTCCTGGGACAGTCCAGACCTGCAGGTGTGAGAGGCTCCTGGGACAGACCTGCAGGTGTGAGGGGCTCCTGGGACAGTCCTGCAGGTGTGAGAGGCTCCTGGGACAGACCTGCAGGTGTGAGAGGCTCCTGGGACAGACCTGCAGGTGTGAGAGGCTCCTGGGACAGTCCAGACCTGCAGGTGTGAGAGGCTCCTGGGACAGTCCTGCAGGTGTGAGAGGCTCCTGGGACAGACCTGCAGGTGTGAGAGGCTCCTGGGACAGTCCAGACCTGCAGGTGTGAGAGGCTCCTGGGACAGTCCTGCAGGTGTGAGAGGCTCCTGGGACAGTCCTGCAGGTGTGAGAGGCTCCTGGGACAGACCTGCAGGTGTGAGAGGCTCCTGGGACAGTCCAGACCTGCAGGTGTGAGAGGCTCCTGGGACAGACCTGCAGGTGTGAGAGGCTCCTGGGACAGTCCAGACCTGCAGGTGTGAGAGGCTCCTGGGACAGACCTGCAGGTGTGAGAGGCTCCTGGGACAGTCCTGCAGGTGTGAGAGGCTCCTGGGACAGTCCTGCAGGTGTGAGAGGCTCCTGGGACAGTCCTGCAGGTGTGAGAGGCTCCTGGGACAGTCCTGCAGGTGTGAGAGGCTCCTGGGACAGACCTGCAGGTGTGAGAGGCTCCTGGGACAGTCCTGCAGGTGTGAGAGGCTCCTGGGACAGACCTGCAGGTGTGAGAGGCTCCTGGGACAGTCCTGCAGGTGTGAGAGGCTCCTGGGACAGTCCAGACCTGCAGGTGTGAGAGGCTCCTGGGACAGTCCAGACCTGCAGGTGTGAGAGGCTCCTGGGACAGTCCTGCAGGTGTGAGAGGCTCCTGGGACAGTCCAGACCTGCAGGTGTGAGAGGCTCCTGGGACAGTCCAGACCTGCAGGTGTGAGAGGCTCCTGGGACAGTCCAGTCCTGCAGGTGTGAGAGGCTCCTGGGACAGACCTGCAGGTGTGAGAGGCTCCTGGGACAGTCCAGTCCTGCAGGTGTGAGAGGCTCCTGGGACAGTCCAGACCTGCAGGTGTGAGAGGCTCCTGGGACAGTCCAGACCTGCAGGTGTGAGAGGCTCCTGGGACAGTCCAGTCCTGCAGGTGTGAGAGGCTCCTGGGACAGACCTGCAGGTGTGAGAGGCTCCTGGGACAGTCCAGTCCTGCAGGTGTGAGAGGCTCCTGGGACAGTCCAGACCTGCAGGTGTGAGAGGCTCCTGGGACAGTCCAGACCTGCAGGTGTGAGAGGCTCCTGGGACAGACCTGCAGGTGTGAGAGGCTCCTGGGACAGTCCTGCAGGTGTGAGAGGCTCCTGGGACAGACCTGCAGGTGTGAGAGGCTCCTGGGACAGACCTGCAGGTGTGAGAGGCTCCTGGGACAGACCTGCAGGTGTGAGAGGCTCCTGGGACAGTCCAGACCTGCAGGTGTGAGAGGCTCCTGGGACAGTCCTGCAGGTGTGAGAGGCTCCTGGGACAGTCCTGCAGGTGTGAGAGGCTCCTGGGACAGTCCAGACCTGCAGGTGTGAGAGGCTCCTGGGACAGTCCAGACCTGCAGGTGTGAGAGGCTCCTGGGACAGTCCAGACCTGCAGGTGTGAGAGGCTCCTGGGACAGTCCAGACCTGCAGGTGTGAGAGGCTCCTGGGACAGTCCAGACCTGCAGGTGTGAGAGGCTCCTGGGACAGTCCTGCAGGTGTGAGGGGCTCCTGGGACAGTCCTGCAGGTGTGAGGGGCTCCTGGGACAGTCCTGCAGGTGTGAGGGGCTCCTGGGACAGTCCTGCAGGTGTGAGGGGCTCCTGGGACAGTCCTGCAGGTGTGAGGGGCTCCTGGGACAGTCCTGCAGGTGTGAGGGGCTCCTGACATCATCATCACATCATGACAGGCACAGACACAGATGATGTTTATAAAAGTTTATTAAAGGCTCTGGACACAGTCACAATGTTTGGAAGAACAAGAAATACTTCAACTATAAATGTCTCACAGAAGTACCAGAGTACTGCAGTGGTACCAGAGTACTGCAGTGGTACCAGAGTACTGCAGTAGTACCAGAGTACTGCAGAGGTACCAGAGTACTGCAGAGGTACCAGAGTACTGCTGTAGTACCAGAGTACTGCTGTAGTACCAGAGTACTGCAGTAGTACCAGAGTACTATTCTCATGAACGATCAACACTGGAGTTATCGTACACTTCTGTTTCATTGAATGTTCTTCTGTTTAACATTTAGACTCACTGGGATTATTATTATTATTATTATTATTATTATTATTATTATTATTATTATTATTATTATTATTATTATTATTATTATTAATAATAAAACCTCACAAACTGAACACATTTGTTTAAATCCTGTCATTTTAAAGTTGAATTTCCTTCTGCTTTTCTCACTGTTTTCTGTAAAAGAGGTTAAGAGCACAAACAAACAAACACATCCAGAGAGAATTGAACCCACAACCTTCACACGTGTCTGAGGCAGGACCAGGTCATGACTATTGTCTGTTAATAATATTTAATAACTTGAAATATTCTCCAGAAATAAGAGCCACATCATTAATATATTCAACAGATCCTTATCGTGTCAAAATGAAAACCATCAGGAACAGAAGAGCCCAAAACCAAAGCCCCCACTGACTACCAGAGATCAGACTGTTCTTATTGCTTTGTAGAGAGTGACAGGGGCAGAGTGACAGGGGCAGAGTGACAGGGGCCGAGTGACAGGGGCAGAGTGACTCTGACAGGGGCAGTGTGATAAGAGCAGAGTGACAGGGGCAGAGTGACTCTGACAGGGGCAGTGTGACAGGGGCAGTGTGACAGGGGCAGAGTGACTCTGTTGGACCTCAGCGTTCGACACCATCGACCACGACATTCTCCTGCAGAGGCCCCGCCCCCAGCTGCAGAGGTCAGAATGTGATGTAGGAGTCAGAGGCCCTGCCCTAAGCTGGTTTAAATCCTATCTATCTGATAGGTACCAGTTTGTTAATGTAAACCAGAGATCTTCCCCATGTTCTAAAGTAACCTACGGTGTGCCGCAGGGTTCAGTACTCGGTCCAGTTCTGTTCACACTTTATATGCTGCCCTTAGGTATGATCATCAGAAAGCATGGCATTAACTTCCACTGCTATGCAGATGACACTCAGCTGTATTTATCAATGAAACCTGATCAGACCCATCAAGTAGACAGACTTAGTGCCTGCGTGAAAGACATAAAAACTTGGATGACTCTTAATTATCTGCTCCTTAACCCTGAACAAACCGAGGTCATTCTGCTGGGCCCTAAGCACCTGCCAGACTCTTTATCTGACCAGATAGTTTCTCTGGACAATATCACTGTAGCCCCCAGCTCTACTGTAAGAAACCTTGGGGTCCTATTTGACCAAGATCTCTGGTTCAAAGCTCATATAAATCAAGCCTGTAAAACAGACGACTTTCATCTGTAACATCAGACAAAATTAGAAAAATCCTGCCCAGAGATGATGCCCAAAAACTCATCCATGCATTTGTCACATCCAGATTAGACTATTGTAACGCTCTGCTTACAGCGTGTCCTAAAAGCTCTATAAGAAGCTTTAACTGGTTCAAAATGCAGCAGCAAGATTATTAACAGGTACTAGAAGAAGAGATCATATTTCACCAGTGTTAGAGTCTCTTCACTGGCTTCCTGTTGAGTTTAGAATCAAATTTAAAATCCTCCTCCTGACTTATAAAGCTTTAAACAATATGGCCCCATCGACCTCAAAGATGCAATAGTAGCGTACCATCCAAACAGAGCTCTTCGTTCTCAAAATGCTGGACTATTGTTAGTCCCAGAGTCTCTAAAAGCACAGTAGGAGGTCGAGCATTTAGCTCCCAAGCTCCTGTTATGGAACCAGCTCCCTGTTCATGTAAAAGAGGCCGACACAGTCTCTACATTTAAGACCAGCTCAAAACGTTCCTCTTTGAAATAGTTTATGGTCAGGCCAGTTAGGAACAGAAATAAAAACCTACAGTTTTAGCTCCTCTGCCCTTGGAGCAACTCTGCTGGAGAAGTATGGAGCTGAACACTGTCCTCTGGTTCTTCCTACTTTACCATCAACAATATTTAATATTACTTCAACTGTAGTCTGTTCATTGCTGTTCACATGTTTCTCTTTCTCTCCACTTCCCCCAGGGAGTGGAGACTGTTTCAGGCACTGCGGCGCTGCTCCAGTGACGACCCCCCATCTGTCTGGACGATCTATGCGCCACCCGCCTGGACAGCTGGATTAGCCACACCTCGTCTGCCTGGACCAACTCCATCTACTTTAGATGAACTGTTCCTCATCTCCTGCTGGAGGATCTCTCTACACTGGTGGACTGCTCCTCGTCCTCCTGGAGGATCTCTCTACACTGGTGGACTGCTCCTCGTCCTCCTGGAGGATCTCTCTACACTGGTGGACTGCTCCTCGTCCTCCTGGAGGATCTCTCTACACTGGTGGACTGCTCCTCGTCCTCCTGGAGGATCTCTCTACACTGGTGGACTGCTCCTCGTCCTCCTGGAGGATCTCTACACTGGTGGACTGCTCCTCGTCCTCCTGGAGGATCTCTCTACACTGGTGGACTGCTCCTCGTCCTCCTGGAGGATCTCTCTACACTGGTGGACTGCTCCTCGTCCTCCTGGAGGATCTCTCTACACTGGTGGACTGCTCCTCGTCCTCCTGGATGAACTCTTTAAAGCCTCCTCCCTCTTGAGTGGTTCTGGTTCAGTCCAAGTGGATGTCAGTCCTAGTTCATCTGCAGCCTGTCCGTCCGTGGGAGTAGGATCTCTCCTTCACTGTGGTTCTCCTCAGGTTTATACTTTGTCCCGTGGGGTTTTTTGTAGTTTTTCCTGAAGGAGGGTCAAAGGACAGGGGCATTCTGGGACAGTTATCTGAACTGCTTTGACCTGTGGCCCATCGAGGCAACTGTTGATGTGATTTTGGGGCATTAGAAACATAAATGGATTTGATTTGACTCTGACAGGAGGCTCCGCCCCTCTTTGATGTTATAAAGTTTGGCTCCGCCCCCCTCTTTGATGTTATAAAGTTTGGCTCCGCCCCCCTCTTTGATGTTATAAAGTTTGGCTCCGCCCCTCTCTCTGATGTCATACAGTTTGATTCATTTTAAATTCTTCCAGAATAAACAAAGTGTAAAGAAACAGTCCATAGAAGCCGACACAGATCTTTGTGAGTCACTGGATGGTTATTGCAAAGAACACCTCCTCCCCCTCCTCCCCCTGCTCCTCCTCCTCCTCCCGCTCCTCCCCCTCCTCCCCCTCTGTGGTGTGCACAGTCAGGTGCCTGAGCAGAGGTTTGACGTGACTGAACCTGAGTCCACACAACGGGCACACGTGCTCTTTGTCGTCTTCAACCTCCCCCTGCACTCTCCCCCTCTCCCCCTCCTGCACTCTCCCCCTCTCCTCCTCCTCCCCCTGCACTCTCCCCCTCTCCTCCTCCCCCTGCACTCTCCCCCTCTCCTCCTCCTCCCCCTGCACTCTCCCCCTCTCCCCCTCCTGCACTCTGCCCCTGTCTCCCTTCACTCTCCCCTCCTCCTTCTCCCCCTGCACTCTCCCCTCCTCCCCCTTCACTCTCCCCTCCTCCTCCTCCTCCCCCTGCACTCTCCCCCTCTCCACCTCCTCCTCCTCCCCCTGCACTCTACCCTTCTCTGTCTCCTGCACTCTCCCCTTCTCCTTCTCCTTCACTCTCCCCTCCTCCTCCCCCTTCACTCTCCCCTCCTCCTCCCCCTTCACTCCCTCCCCCTCTATCGTGTGCACAGAGACATGTGTGAGAAGTAGATTTTCGTGGTTGAATTCCAGTCCACAGAAAGGACAGAGGAGGTGTTTTTCCTCCCCCTCATGTCGGCTCTCCTCCTCCCCCTCGTGCACGCTCTCCTCTCCCCCGTCTCCCCCCTCCTCCTCTCCTGTGGTGTGCACAGTGATGTGTCTGAGCAGCAGACTCTCGTGGTTAAAGCCCAGGCCACAGAAGGGGCAGAGGTGGTGTTTGTGCTCCCGCTCTCCTCCCTGCTCCCCTCCCTGCTCCTCCTGCTCCCCTCCCTGCTCCTCCCGCTCCCCTCCCTGCTCCTCCCGCTCCCCTCCCTGCTCCTCCTCCCTCCTCCTCTCCCCCTCCTCTCCCTTGGTGTGCACGGCCAGGTGACTGAGCAGCAGACTCTCGTGGTTGAAGCCCAGGCCACAGAAGGGGCAGAGGTGGTGTTTGTGCTCCCGCTCCCCTCCTTGCTCCTCCCGCTCTCCTCCCTGCTCCTCCCGCCCCCCTCCCTGCTCCTCCCGCTCTCCTCCCTGCTCCTCCCGCTCCCCTCCCTGCTCCTCCCGCTCCCCTCCCTGCTCCTCCTCTCTCCTCCTCTCCCCCTCCTCTCCCTTGGTGTGCACGGCCAGGTGACTGAGCAGCAGACTCTCGTGGTTGAAGCCCAGGCCACAGAAGGGGCAGAGGTGGCGTTTGTCCAGCAGGTGGCGCCTCATGTGGTCCTTGAGGTTCCCCTTCAGGGAGAAGCGTTTCCCGCAGAGGGCGCACATGAAGGGCCGCTCCCCCGTGTGCACCCGCATGTGCACCGACAGGGTCGACCTCCAGCTGAACGATTTACAGCACACGGGGCACTGCAGCGGGTCGGGCTCTCGTCCGGGCGCCGGTCCTGGGTCTGGTCCTGATCCTGGTCTTGGGTCTGGTCCTGGTCCTGGTCTTGGGTCTGGTCCTGGTCCTGGTCTTGGGTCTGGTCCTGGTCCTGGTCCTGGTCCTGGTCCTGGTCCTGGGTCTGGTCTGGTCCTGAACCCAGACATGGAAGAGAAAAAAATGCATAGAGATTTTATTCAAATGAAACACCTCCTCTGCACCTCCTACAGTCACACAGCACCTCCTACAGTCGCACAGCACCTCCTCTACACCTCCTACAGTCACACAGCACCTCCTCTACACCTCCTACAGTCACACAGCACCTCCTCTACACCTCCTACAGTCACACAGCACCTCCTCTGCACCTCCTACAGTCACACTGCACCTCCTACAGTCACACTGCACCTCCTCTGCACCTCCTACAGTCGCACAACACCTCCTCTGCACCTCCTACAGTCACACAGCACCTCCTCTACACCTCCTACAGTCACACAGCACCTCCTCTGCACCTCCTACAGTCGCACAGCACCTCCTCTACACCTCCTACAGTCACACAGCACCTCCTCTACACCTCCTACAGTCACACAGCACCTCCTCTACACCTCCTACAGTCACACAGCACCTCCTCTACACCTCCTACAGTCACACAGCACCTCCTCTGCACCTCCTACAGTCACACAGCACCTCCTACAGTCACACAGCACCTCCTCTACACCTCCTCCCCTCACACAGCACCTCCTCTGCACCTCCTACAGTCGCACAGATCCTCCTCTGCACCTCCTACAGTCACACAGCACCTCCTCTACACCTCCTACAGTCACACAGCACCTCCTCTATACCTCCTCCCCTCACACAGCACCTCCTCTGCACCTCCTACAGTCACACAGCACCTCCTCTGCACCTCCTACAGTCACACAGCACCTCCTCTATACCTCCTCCCCTCACACAGCACCTCCTCTGCACCTCCTACAGTCACACAGCACCTCCTCTGCACCTCCTACAGTCACACAGCACCTCCTCTGCACCTCCTCCCCTCACACAGACCCTCCTCTGCACCTCCTTCTATCAAACAGACCCTCCTCTAAACCCCCTCCTCTCAAACAGACCCTCCTCTGCACCTCCTCCCCTCACACAGACCCTCCTCTGTCACACAGACCCTCCTCTGCACCTCCTTCCCTCACACAGCACCTCCTCTACACCTCCTACAGTCACACAGCACCTCCTCTGCACCTCCTACAGTCACACAGCACCTCCTCTACACCTCCTACAGTCACACAGCACCTCCTCTACACCTCCTACAGTCGCACAACACCTCCTCCCCTCACACAGATCCTCCTCTACACCTCCTACAGTCACACAGCACCTCCTCTGCACCTCCTACAGTCGCACAACACCTCCTCTGCACCTCCTACAGTCACACAGCACCTCCTCTATACCTCCTACAGTCACACAGCACCTCCTCTGCACCTCCTACAGTCACACAGCACCTCCTCTGCACCTCCTCCCCTCACACAGACCCTCCTCTGCACCTCCTTCTATCAAACAGACCCTCCTCTAAACCCCCTCCTCTCAAACAGACCCTCCTCTGCACCTCCTCCCCTCACACAGACCCTCCTCTGTCACACAGCACCTCCTCTGCACCTCCTACAGTCACACAGCACCTCCTCTGCACCTCCTACAGTCGCAAAGCACCTCCTCTACACCTCCTACAGTCACACAGCACCTCCTCTGCACCTCCTACAGTCACACAGCACCTCCTCTGCACCTCCTACAGTCACAAAGCACCTCATCTGCACCTCCTACAGTCACACAACACCTCCTCTGCACCTCCTACAGTCAGACAGCACCTCCTCTACACCTCCTACAGTCACACAGCACCTCCTCTACACCTCCTACAGTTGCACAGATCCTTCTCTGCACCTCCTCCCCTCACAGAGACCCTCCTCTGCACCTCCTCCCCTCACAGAGACCCTCCTCTGCACCTCCTCTGTCACACAGACCCTCCTCTGCACCTCCTCTGTCACACAGACCCTCCTCTTCACCTCCTCTGCAACTCCTCCGTCACACAGATCCTCCTCTGCACCTCCTCCCCTCACAGACACTGTCCTCTGCACCTCCTCCTCTCACACAGACCCTCCTCTGCACCTCCTCCTCTCACACAGACCCTCCTCTGCACCTCCTCCTCTCACACAGACCCTCCTCTGCACCTCCTCCCCACAGACACTGTCCTCTGCACCTCCTCCCCTCACAGACACCGTCCTCTGCACCTCCTCCTCTCACACAGACCCTCCTCTGCACCTCCTGCTCCTCTCTCACACAGACCCTCCTCTGCACCTCCTCCTCTCACACAGACCCTCCTCTGCACCTCCTCCTCTCACACAGACCCTCCTCTGCACCTCCTCCTCTCACACAGATCCTCCTCTGCACCTCCTCCTCTCACACAGATCCTCCTCTGCACCTCCTCCCCTCACAGACACTGTCCTCTGCACCTCCTCCTCTCACACAGACCCTCCTCTGCACCTCCTCCTCTCACACAGATCCTCCTCTGCACCTCCTCCCCTCACAGACACTGTCCTCTGCACCTCCTCCTCTCACACAGACCCTCCTCTGCACCTTCTCCTCTGCACCTCCTCCTCTCACACAGACCCTCCTCTGCACCTCCTCCTCTCACACAGACCCTCCTCTGCACCTCCTCCCCACAGACACTGTCCTCTGCACCTCCTCCCCTCACAGACACTGTCCTCTGCACCTCCTCCCCTCACAGACACTGTCCTCTGCACCTCCTCCCCTCACAGACACTGTCCTCTGCACCTCCTCCTCTCACACAGACCCTCCTCTGCACCTCCTCCTCTCACACAGACCCTCCTCTGCACCTCCTCCTCTCACACAGACCCTCCTCTGCACCTCCTCCCCACAGACACTGTCCTCTGCACCTCCTCCCCTCACAGACACCGTCCTCTGCACCTCCTCCTCTCACACAGACCCTCCTCTGCACCTCCTCCTCTCACACAGACCCTCCTCTGCACCTCCTCCTCTCACACAGACCCTCCTCTGCACCTCCTCCTCTCACACAGACCCTCCTCTGCACCTCCTCCTCTCACACAGACCCTCCTCTGCACCTCCTCCTCTCACACAGATCCTCCTCTGCACCTCCTCCTCTCACACAGATCCTCCTCTGCACCTCCTCCCCTCACAGACACTGTCCTCTGCACCTCCTCCTCTCACACAGACCCTCCTCTGCACCTCCTCCTCTCACACAGATCCTCCTCTGCACCTCCTCCCCTCACAGACACTGTCCTCTGCACCTCCTCCTCTCACACAGACCCTCCTCTGCACCTCCTCCCCTCACAGACCCTCCTCTGCACCTCCTCCTCTCACACAGACCCTCCTCTGCACCTCCTCTGTCACACAGATCCTCCTCTGCACCTCCTCCCCTCACAGACACTGTCCTCTGCACCTCCTCCCCTCACAGACACTGTCCTCTGCACCTCCTCCCCTCACAGACACTGTCCTCTGCACCTCCTCCCCTCACAGACACTGTCCTCTGCACCTCCTCCTCTCACACAGATCCTCCTCTGCACCTCCTCCTCTCACACAGACTGAGGGAACATTCAGAAGCAGCTTTGGTTTCCTCGACATGTTTTTATTGCACCTCTGCATTTCATTTGACAAACGTAGAATGAACGAAGTCTCACCTGGTGCGGGACCAGGGGGTGAGGAGGGGGGCCTGGAGGGGGGTCTGGAGGGGGGTCTGAGGAGGGTTCCAGACCAGGGACGGCCCAGACCTGTTGAGATCCATGATAAACCGGTTCAGATCCGGTTCAGGACTGTTGTCTGTGACTCGGTCTAAAGTCGGGTCAGGCTCGGTGACGGGGCGGCTCAGGTGGGTCTTCAGGTGAGTCTTCAGGTTCCCCTTGAGGCTGAAGCCCCGCCCACAGTAGGTGCAGGTGAAGGGGCGCTCGCCGGTGTGAGAGCGCATGTGAATCTCCAGCGCCGACCTGAACTTGAACCCTCGTCTGCAGAACGAGCACACAAAGACCTCCCCGCAGCCCGGCCTTCCTCTGGACCGTCCTCTGGGCCTTCCTCCGGACCAGGACCGGACCGGACTTGGACCCAGAGAGTCCGCAGACCAGGACCAGGAGGCAGGATCCTCGTCGCTGATTTGCTGAAGCGACGGAGCCGGCTGCGGCTCGTCTGAACCTGAACACAACTTTGCCTTTAGTCAAATAAAATGATCATAAACGTGCTCAAATAAACCCCCACAACACCACACGAAAAGTATTTGTACTTTGTTAAAAAATGTATTGAGTCACACAGAAAGTATCCGTACTTCAAATGCAGTAAAGTAAAAGTATCCAAAGTATAATGCATTAATGTAACAGGTAAAAGTTATTTATTGTCTTAATAGTCTCTATATCCAACTGAACTATAATAGTAATACTTTTCTACTTGTAGAAAGTACACAGAGAATAGTCTTATTTAGTGTAAATTCCAAACCTGAAGTGAAAGCATTTCCGCCAAACTTCGGCAGTTTCCGCCGCGGCTCGGGCTCCTCGCTCGGATGCATCTGATCTGTTCGCGTTTGTGACATATTTTACCCCAAATCCAGCTCCGACAGCGGCGCACTCACGGCTCCATGCTCCGAACAGTGTCCCGGCCCCGGTACCGACCCATGAAAAGCCCCGGAGCCCCGTGAAAAGCCCCGGAGCCCCGAGAAAAGCGTCAAACCCACCGAAGCCGTTAGCATCGGGCTAGCACCGGTGGCTAGCGCATCTTTCAGCTCTCTCTGCTGAACAAAACCGGGCTCAAATGCTCATGAAACAGACACAAATCCGAACATTTAATGTACCAATCACCCCGCTGGTTTTATAGTGTGAACCTTAAACATTAGGAGTAAAAACGAGCAGACAAAACATGGATTTAATGAACAAAACGCGACCAAAATATTGTGAAGTTAGCAACAACCAAAGTGCGCATTTCCGGCTCTGTTTGTGTCTTTGGGCTGAATTAAAGTGTGCGGCGGGTGTTTAACTCACCGTGAACCACCGCGCAGCAGGTGCGGACCCTCCTCTGTGGGATTAAAGCCTCATATGTTCTGTACTTTTCATTATTTCCTAAGTTTATTCCTTGACAAAGCCTGGTGTGTCACAGTGACCGGAAGTGGAGGTGACCGCGGGAAACTTGACCAACATGGCGCCCGCAGAAGAAGAATAAATGAACATAAACGGCATTTAGCGCCGGAGAGGAAAGAAAAGAGGCCCAAAGTGACGCAAAGGGGCCCAGAATGGACACGAGGGCCCCGTTTGTGTTCAAGTCAGGTCTGTAATGGTTTAGACCTGGTTTAGTCCTGGTTTAGACCTGGTTTAGTCCTGGTTTAGTCCTGGTTTAGTCCTGGTTTAGTCCTGGTTTAGTCCTGGTTCAGTCCTGGTTTAGACCTGGTTTAGTCCTGGTTTAGACCTGGTTTAGTCCTGGTTTAGACCTGGTTTAGTCCTGGTTTAGACCTGGTTTAGACCTGGGTCAGTCCTGGTTTAGACCTGATTTAGACCTGGTTTAGACCTGATTTAGTCCTGGTTTAGACCTGGTTTAGTCCTGGTTTAGTCCTGGTTTAGACCTGGTTTAGTCCTGGTTTAGACCTGGTTTAGTCCTGGTTTAGTCCTGGTTTAGTCCTGGTTTAGTCCTGGTTTAGTCCTGGTTTAGACCTGGTTTAGTCCTGGTTTAGCCCTGGTTTAGTCCTGGTTTAGACCTGGTTTAGTCCTGGTTTAGTCCTGGTTTAGACCTGGTTCAGTCCTGGTTTAGACCTGATTTAGACCTGGTTTAGACCTGATTTAGTCCTGGTTTAGACCTGGTTTAGTCCTGGTTTAGTCCTGGTTTAGACCTGGTTTAGTCCTGGTTTAGACCTGGTTTAGTCCTGGTTTAGTCCTGGTTTAGACCTGGTTTCAGTCCTGCTTTAGTCCTGGTTTAGACCTGGTTTAGTCCTGGTTTAGACCTGGTTTAGTCCTGGTTTAGACCTGGTTTAGTCCTGGTTTAGTCCTGGTTTAGTCCTGGTTCAGTCCTGGTTTAGTCCTGGTTTAGTCCTGGTTTAGACCTGGTTTAGTCCTGGTTTAGTCCTGGTTTAGTCCTGGTTTAGTCCTGGTTCAGTCCTGGTTTAGACCTGGTTTAGTCCTGGTTTAGCCCTGGTTTAGTCCTGGTTTAGACCTGGTTTAGTCCTGGTTTAGTCCTGGTTTAGTCCTGGTTCAGTCCTGGTTTAGACCTGATTTAGACCTGGTTTAGACCTGGTTTAGTCCTGGTTTAGACCTGGTTTAGTCCTGGTTTAGTCCTGGTTTAGACCTGGTTTAGTCCTGGTTTAGACCTGGTTTAGTCCTGGTTTAGTCCTGGTTTAGACCTGGTTCAGTCCTGGTTTAGACCTGGTTTAGACCTGGTTTGGTCCTGGTTTAGACCTGGTTTAGACCTGGTTTAGACCTGGTTTAGTCCTGGTTTAGTCCTGGTTTAGTCCTGGTTCAGTCCTGATTTAGACCTGGTTTAGACCTGGTTTAGTCCTGGTTTAGACCTGGTTTAGACCTGGTTTAGACCTGGTTCAGTCCTGGTTTAGTCCTGGTTTAGTCCTGGTTCAGTCCTGGTTCAGTCCTGGTTTAGACCTGGTTTAGACCTGGTTTAGACCTGGTTTAGTCCTGGTTCAGTCCTGGTTCAGTCCTGGTTTAGTCCTGGTTTAGTCCTGGTTCAGTCCTGGTTTAGACCTGGTTTAGTCCTGGTTTAGACCTGGTTTAGTCCTGGTTTAGTCCTGGTTCAGTCCTGGTTTAGACCTGGTTTGGACCTGGTTTGGACCTGGTTTAGTCCTGGTTTAGTCCTGATTTAGTCCTGGTTTAGTCCTGGTTTAGTCCTGGTTTAGACCTGGTTTAGTCCTGGTTTAGTCCTGGTTTAGACCTGGTTTAGACCTGGTTTAGTCCTGGTTTAGACCTGGTTTAGTCCTGGTTTAGTCCTGGTTTAGTCCTGGTTTAGTCCTGGTTTGGACCTGGTTTAGACCTGGTTTAGTCCTGGTTTAGACCTGGTTTAGTTCAGGTTTAGTCCTGGTTTAGACCTGGTTTAGACCTGGTTCAGTCCTGGTTTAGACCTGGTTCAGTCCTGGTTTAGTCCTGGTTTACACCTGGTTCAGTCCTGGTTCAGTCCTGGTTCAGTCCTGGTTCAGTCCTGGTTTAGTCCTGGTTCAGTCCTGGTTCAGTCCTGGTTCAGTCCCGGTTCAGTCCCGGTTTAGACCCGGTTTAGACCCGGTTTAGTCCCGGTTTAGTCCCGGTTTAGTCCCGGTTTAGTCCCGGTTTAGTCCCGGTTTAGGCCTGGTTTAGGCCTGGTTTAGGCCTGGTTTAGTCCTGTTCAAGATGGTTCATTTGTTGTTCCAGAACACGCCTTGGATGTGGACCTGGTGAGTCCAGACCAGGTCCAGGACCAGGTCCAGGTCCAGGTCCAGGTGAAGGAGGAGTTCTCTGTCTCAGGTGACGTTATATTTTGTGTTAAAGTTTCACAAATTTAATTCAAAAACATTTCATTTTAAATCCTCGTGTTTCAGATCATGTTATTGATGTGAAAATGTCTAACTTTATTATTATTTACTCTTTTTAGTGTTTTCTTTGACAAGAGTTTGGCTCAAAACCAGTTTTTACATTTTATTTTATAAATTTATAAAAGCAGGACATTTCATCGTGAGTCGAGTTCTGCTCCTGGTCATGACTGCACTTGTCTCTATTATTTATTACTATCTATCTAATACATACATGACCTTTAACCCTGTTCTGACCCTCAGAGTCACATGACTTCATTCTCTTTGTTTTGATGATGTTTTTAAAATCCTGTCGACGTTTTATCAGGAAGTAAAACAAAGATGGCCGCCTCCGTATCAGGAAGTAAAGCAAAGATGGCCGCCTCCGTATCAGGAAGTAAAACAAAGATGGCCGCCTCCGTATCAGGAAGTAAAACAAAGATGGCCGCCTCCGTATCAGGAAGTAAAGCAAAGATGGCCGCCTCCGTATCAGGAAGTAAAACAAAGATGGCCGCCTCCGTATCAGGAAGTAAAGCAAAGATGGCCGCCTCCGTATCAGGAAGTAAAGCAAAGATGGCCGCCTCCGTATCAGGAAGTAAATGCAGAAGTAAGAAACTTTTTTGGGGTCATGCGCTCAGGCCACAGGGAGGAACAGGGCGGCCATTTTGGATTCATCTTCAGGTTTTATTCTAGTTCTATGGTCTGGGGTCACGGGTCACAGGTCGGACCAAGAGCGGTTCAGAATCCCCTCATGATCAGTTTGTCAGTGAGGTTGGTTACTTCACCGGGTGGTGTCACCGAGGCCCCGCCTTGGAGCCAGGCCTGGGGCGAGCGCCTGGTGCCGGGCACAGCCGTCCCGCCTCCAGGAGGAGCGTCCCGCCTCCAGGAGGAGCGTCCTGCCTCCAGGAGGAGCGTCCTGCCTCCAGGAGGAGCGTCCTGCCTCCAGGAGGAGCGTCCCGCCTCCAGGAGGAGCGTCCCGTCTCCAGGAGGAGCGTCCCGTCTCCAGGAGGAGCGTCCAGACTCCAGGAGGAGCGTCCTGTCTCCAGGAGGCGTCCTGTCTCCAGGAGAGCGTCCGTCTCCAGGAGGAGCGTCCGCCTCCAGGAGGAGCGTCCGTCTCCAGGAGCGTCCGTCTCCAGGAGGCGTCCCGTCTGCAGGAGGAGCGTCCGTCTCCAGGAGGCGTCCGCCTCCAGGAGGAGCGTCCGTCTCCAGGAGGCGTCCGTCTCCAGGAGGAGCGTCCCGTCTCCAGGAGGAGCGTCCCGTCTCCAGGAGGAGCGTCCCGTCTCCAGGAGGAGCGTCCCGTCTCCAGGAGGAGCGTCCCGCCTCCAGGAGGAGCGTCCCGTCTCCAGGAGGAGCGTCCCGTCTCCAGGAGGAGCGTCCCGTCTCCAGGAGGAGCGTCCTGGTCATGAGCTTTGTTGTGGAATTTGATGTAATAAGTCCAAGGAAAAGGAGCACTGTCTCTCTCAAAAAGGTGGATTCTTTATTCTAAGATGCACCAAAGAATAACTGTTCCCAGACAGATGTTCTGTC
>CM033635.1:215000-237500 GCA_019453435.1 Rhinogobius similis | reverse complement strand
GGAAACACGGAGTCACAGAGGAGGAGCAGGAGCAGGGGAGGAGCGGGGGAGGAGGAGAGGAGGAGGAGGAGCAGGAGAGGAGCGGGGGAGGAGGAGAGGAGGAGGAGGAGGAGGAGAGGAGCGGGGGAGGAGAGGAGGAGGAGCTGTGACCAGTGTGGGCGCCTGTACCGCAAGCAGGGGGCGCTACGGAACCACCTGCACCGAAAGCACGGAGTCACAGAGGAGGAGCAGGAGCAGGAGAGGAGCGGGGGAGGAGGAGAGGAGGAGGAGGAGGAGGAGAGGAGCGGGGGAGGAGGAGCAGAGGAGGAGGAGCAGGAGAGGAGCGGGGGAGGAGGAGAGGAGGAGGAGGTGTGACCAGTGTGGGCACCTGCACCGAAAGCACGGAGTCACAGAGGAGGAGCAGGAGCAGGGGAGGAGCGAGGGAGGAGGAGAGGAGGAGGAGGAGCAGGAGAGGAGGAGGAGCTGTGACCGCTGTGGGCGCCTGTACCGCAAGCAGGGGGCGCTACGGAACCACCTGCACCGAAAGCACGGAGTCACAGAGGAGGAGCAGGAGAGGGGCGGAGGAGGAGGAGCAGAGGAGGAGGAGAGGAGGAGGAGGAGGAGAGGAGCGGGGGAGGAGGAGAGGAGGAGGAGGAGGAGAGGAGAGGAGCGGGGAGAGGAGGAGGAGGAGGAGGAGGAGGAGGAGAGGAGCGAGGAGGAGGAGAGGAGGAGGAGCAGGAGAGGAGCGCAGGAGGAGGAGAGGAGGAGGAGCAGGAGAGGAGGAGGAGGAGCAGTGTGGGCGCTTGTACTGGCAAAGGAGCTACGGAACCAAGGAGGTCCACCACCAAAGAGGAGGAGAGAGCAGGAGAGGAGCGAGATGTAGGAGGAGGAGAGGAGGAGGAGGAGGAGCAGGAGAGGAGCGGGGGAGGAGGAGGAGAGGAGGAGGAGGAGCAGGAGAGGAGGAGAGGAGGAGGAGCAGGAGAGGAGCGGGGGAGGAGGAGAGGAGGAGGAGGTGTGACCAGTGTGGGCACCTGCACTGAAAGCACAGAGTCACAGAGGAGGAGCAGGAGAGGAGGAGGAGCAGAGGAGGAGGAGAGGAGGAGGAGAGGAGCAGAGGAGCAGGAGCAGAGGAGGAGGTGTGACCAGTGTGGGCACCTGCACTGAACACACAGAGGAGGAGCAGGAGCAGGAGAGGAGCGGGAGAGGAGGAGGAGAGGAGGGGAGGAAGAGGAGCAGAGGAGGAGGAGGTGTGACCAGTGTGGGCACCTGCACTGAACACACAGAGGAGGAGCAGGAGAGGAGCAGGAGAGGAGGGGAGGAGGAGCAGAGGAGGAGGAGGTGTGACCAGTGTGGGCACCTGCACTGAAAACACAGAGTCACAGAGGAGGAGCAGGAGCAGAAGAGGAGCGGGGGAGGAGGAGAGGAGGAGGAGCAGGAGAGGAGCGGGGGAGGAGGAGGAGGAGGAGGAGGTGTGACCGGTGTGGGCACCTGCACTGAACACACAGAGGAGGAGCAGGAGCAGGAGAGGAGCGCAGGAGGAGGAGGAGCAGGAGAAGGAGAGGAGCGGAGGAGGAGGGGCAGAGGAGGAGGAGAGGAGGAGCAGAGGAGGAGGTGTGACCAGTGTGGGCACCTGCACTGAACACACAGAGGAGGAGGAGCAAAGGAGGAGGAGCAACAACAACAACAACAACCACAACCACACTGGAGTGACACCATGTGACCCCTGACACCATGTGACCATGTGACCTGTCAGACCATGTGACCATGTGACGCCTGACACCATGTGACCATGTGACTATGTGACCTGTCAGACCATGTGACCATGTGACACCATGTGACCATGTGACACCATGTGACCATGTGACACCATGTGACCATGTGACACCATGTGACCATGTGACCATGTGACGCCCTGGTCCTATAAGAGGATTTACTCTGGTCCTGTTTGAGTCTGAGCCTCACGGAGCAACAGAAACATGGACCTGGTCTGGACCTGGGTCTTCTGTGTCCTGCTCAGTCTGTGTGAGTCCAGACCGGAGTCCAGACCGGAGTCCAGACCGGAGTCCAGACCGGAGTCCAGACCGGAGTCCAGACCGGAGTCCAGACCGGAGTCCAGACCGGAGTCCAGACCGGACCCAGGTCCTGATCCTGAACAGGTAACTCCTCCTCTGTGTCTCTCCTGCTGAGGTCCTGGTCCTGGTCCTGGTCCAGGTCCTGGTCCTGGTCCAGGTCCAGGTCCAGGTCTGGTCCTGACAGTTGTGTGTTCCAGGTGCCCACAGCGCCCCCCTCAGACCAGAGCAGGTTCCAGCGGCTGCCAGGACTCTGTCGCCGCCTGAAACGACGAAGGATCAGCCTCATGGTACCAGGACCAGACCAGGACCAGACCAGGACCAGACCAGGACCAGACCAGGACCAGGACCAGGACCAGGACCAGACCAGGACCAGGACCAGGACCTGGACCAGGACCAGGACTGGACCAGGACTGGACCAGGACCAGGACTGGACCAGGACCAGGACCAGGACCAGACCAGGACTGGACCAGGACCAGGGCCAGGACCAGGACTGGACCAGGACCAGGACCAGGACCAGGGCCAGGACCTGGACCTGGACCTGGTCTAACCCTGGTCTCTTCCTCAGTGTAACCTGGAGAAGTTCTGCTGGCCTCCTCAGGACCAGACCGGGTCCAGGACCGGGTCCAGGACCGGGTCCAGGTCTGGGCAGGTTTGCCGTTGTCCCAGAGGCCTTCGCTGCTCGAAATTCTTCATCCACAGTTTGTGACGAGAGAAAGAGAGCGAGCGCCATGCTGTGGGAGGAGCATGTTCAGCCACAGACTGGTCCTGCCGGGTTCAGACCGGGTTTAGACCTGGTTCAGTCCAGAGTCCTGTCTGTGACGCGGGGTCAGGGGTCAGGGTTAAACCTGACGGGGGCGGGACCGACGGGGGCGGGACAGACGGGGGCGGGACAGACGGGGGCGGGACAGACGGGGGCGGGACAGACGGGGCAGTGGGACTCAAACAGAGGTTGTTCTGCTGATGTCTCGTTTGACTCAGATGCCCTGAGGATGATGCTTGTTCTTCCTGTGCGCCGCTCTTCTGCAGCGTTCTGATTGGCCGAGGGTCGCTAACTCCGCCCCTTTATGTGAACTTACACGTGTCATTGAGGAAATCTTCTGTTGAACGAGATGTGAACCCTCAGAGTCAAACAGAGTTAAACACATGACTCCTCCCCTCCTGTCTGACTCCTCCCCCTCCTGTCTGACTCCTCCCCTCCCGTCTGACTCCTCCCCCTCTGTTTGTTTGTTTGTCCTGTGCGTCTCTGTGGACTCTGAGTCTGAATGAAATGATGACGACGTGGTGACGTCAGAGGCGCGTGCTCTCCTCACGCGCCTCTGACGCGGCAGATGAGACCGGAAAAGCCCCGCCGCCCCTTTCACAATAAAACCTTTATTTCTGTGTAAAACATAAAGAGGCTCGTGTGTTTGTTTGGGTCCTTCGTCCTCCTGTGTCCGCGGGAGAAGAGTCAAAGTGTTCAGAACCCACTCCCGTGACCAGCGGCTCTTATTGTGAAGCTCGTGTTTGTCCACGGAGCAGGTTTGTGTCCACGGAGCAGGTCTGTGTCCACGCAGCTCGTGTCCACGGAGCAGGTCTGTGTCCACGGAGCTCGTGTCCACGCAGCTCGTGTCCACGCAGCTCGTGTCCCGGTGCCGTGTCCCTCTCTCTCCCTGGACTCCACTCCCACGGGACGGGGCTCGGTTCTGCCTCAGTTTGACCCGAAATGGCGGCTCTGACCCGCGGGTGACAGAGGTACGGTGCTAACGGTGCTAACGGTGCTAGCGGTGCTAGCGGTGCTAACGATGCTAACGGTGCTAGTCTGCGCTCGGCTTTAACTGCTCGAGTGTTCATCACGTTCTGTTTCTGGTTCCGTTAAAGATTAAAAATGTGTGAAATAAACTCGATAAACATGCGCCGTGGTGACGTAACTCGCTGCAGTTAAGCTAGCTGCTAGCTTAGTGTTAGCCTTTGGTGCAGGTTTAAACACCAACGAGCGTTAGCCGCAGTTAGCTCCGCGGCTAAAGGCTGTTAGCTTCAGTTGTAAACAAGGAGCCGTCGGTGGGTTTATTATATTATTATTATTATTATTATTATTATATTATTATTATTATTATTATTGTGTGATGACGTGGTGTTTGTGCTTCACTCCGTGGATCAGGAGTAACGGGAGAATAACGCACTGATGACGTGTTGGACGCTTTTACGTCACTTTGGATCTCATTATTACAGAGTTATTTCTTACAGTTTGAGACGATGACACACATCTACACAACTATAAGATCCATTCACTGTGTCCCGCTTTGGGCCTGAGGCGGGTGCTCTGGACAGGGCCACACGGAGAACATGCAGACCCCACTGAGAGAGTGTGATGTTGGGCTGGGAATCGAACCCACGAGCTCCTGGTTGGGAGGCAGACGCTCCTGTAGTAAAGACATCCAGGAAAGTTAAACGTAGTTAAACCAGGTCTGTGTCAAACTGCAGTACTTGTACTCAGGGCGTGTACTTGTACTCAGGGCGTGTACTTGTACTCAGGGCGTGTACTTGTACTCAGGGCGTGTACTTGTACTCAGAGCGTGTACTTGTACTCAGGGCGTGTACTTGTACTCAGAGCGTGTACTTGTACTTCATACTGTGCTGTGTGTCGTATCAGAGCGATTGACTCAAAGTAAAGGATCAGGTTTAAAAAGATCTGTTTACATGTGTTTCAGATCTGGGATCCAGACTAAGGCGGGACTAAACCTGGACTAAGGCGGGCCTAAACCTGGACTAAACCTGGACTAAACCTGGACTAAGGCAGGACTAAACCTGGATTAAGGCGGGACTAAACCTGGACTAAAGCAGGACTAAGGCGGGCCTAAACCTGGACTAAACCTGGACTAAGGCGGGCCTAAACCTGGACTAAAGTGGGACTAACTACAAAGTGGGACTCGAGGGAGCCGGACTGAGTGGGGCGGAGCCAGAAGAGCGGAGCACGTGATTGGTCAGCGTGGAGGCCGTGGAGGCGCCTGGTTGGAGGAGGCTGATGGAGGGGGCGTGTCGTGTCCCTGTGGCCTGCTGTCGGCCCCGGGTCCTGGTCCTTCACGCTCTGTTCTGGGGCCTGGTCTCACTCAGGTCTGGACTCTGTGATTATGTGTCGAATGTCCCGCTCACTCTGCGCCCCCTTCACTCACAGTTGGGTCCAAACCGTGTCCCCCGTCCTGGGGCGAGTCACTGTCCTCGCAGTGGGTCACGTTTGATCTATTCAGGTCTAGAGGGGGATCTGAACGGGTCTAGAGGGGGATCTGAACGGGTCTAGAGGGGGATCTGAACGGGTCTAGAGGGGGACCTGAACGGGTCTAGAGGGGGACCTGAACGGGTCTAGAGGGGGACCTGAACGGGTCTAGAGGGGGACCTGAACGGGTCTAGAGGGGGACCTGAACGGGTCTAGAGGGGGACCTGAACGGGTCTAGAGGGGGATCTGAACGGGTCTACAGGGGACCTGAGCACGGGTCTAGAGGGGGACCTGAACGGGTCTAGAGGGGGACCTGAACGGGTCTAGAGGGGGACCTGAACGGGTCTAGAGGGGGACCTGAACGGGTCTAGAGGGGGACCTGAACGGGTCTAGAGGGGGACCTGAACGGGTCTAGAGGGGGATCTGAACGGGTCTACAGGGGGACCTGAACGGGTCTAGAGGGGGACCTGAACGGGTCTAGAGGGGGACCTGAACGGGTCTAGAGGGGGACCTGAACGGGTCTAGAGGGGGACCTGAACGGGTCTAGAGGGGGACCTGAACGGGTCTAGAGGGGGACCTGAACGGGTCTAGAGGGGGATCTGAACAGGTTTTCCTCTGGTCTGTTGCAGAGTGTTCGGGGCGGCGCTGCTCGGTGAGGAGAGGTCGACAGGTGAGTGGAGCTGCAGTGCATGATGGGGACTGTAGTCTGTCTGACCCTGACCTCTGACCTCTGACCTCTGTGTGTTAGCAGTGAAACCTGTGGCTGCCCCCTGCTGGCTGCTGGAGGAGTTCACAGTGACCATGGCATGTGTCCAGTGCAACGCCTTCGAGACGGTCAGAGACGCAAGCTAGCACGAGCTAACAACACGAGCTAACAAACACGAGCTAACAACACGAGCTAACAAACACGAGCTAACAACACGAGCTAACAAACACGAGCTAACAAACACGAGCTAACAAACACGAGCTAACAACACGAGCTAACAAACACGAGCTAACAACACGAGCTAACAACACAAGTTAACAAACACGAGCTAACAACACGAGCTAACAACACGAGCTAACAACACAAGTTAACAAACACGAGCTAACAACACGAGCTAACAACACGAGCTAACAACACGAGCTAACAAACACGCGCTAACAAACACGAACTAACAACACGAGCTAACAACACGAGCTAACAACACGAGCTAACAACACGAGCTAACAACATGAGCTAACAAACACGAGCTAACAACACGAGCTAACAACACGAGCTAACAAACACGAGCTAACAACACGAGCTAACAACACGAGCTAACAAACACGCGCTAACAAACACGAACTAACAACACGAGCTAACAAACACGAGCTAACGACACGAGCTAACGACACGAGCTAACGACACGAGCTAACGACACGAGCTAACGACACGAGCTAACGACACGAGCTAACAAACACGAGCTAACAAACACGAGCTAACAAACACGAGCTAACAAACACGAGCTAACAACACGAGCTAACAACACGAGCTAACAACACGAGCTAACAAACACGAGCTAACAACACGAGCTAACAAACACGAGCTAACAAACAGGAGCTAACAAACCAGAACTAATAGGAGCTAACAAACAAACAGGCGCTAACAAACAAACAGGAGCTAACAAACAAACAGGAGCTAACAAACAAACAAACACGAGCTAACAAACACGAGCTAACAACACGAGCTAACAACACGAGCTAACAACACGAGCTAACAAACACGAGCTAACAAACACGAGCTAACAAACACGAGCTAACAACACGAGCTAACAACACGAGCTAACAACACGAGCTAACAACACAAGCTAACAACACGAGCTAACAAACACGAGCTAACAACACGAGCTAACAACACAAGCCAATGACACGAGCTAACAACACAAGCTAACAAACACGAGCTAACAAACACGAGCTACTAAACAAACAGGAGCTAACAAACAGGAGCTAACAAACCAGAACTAATAGGAGCTAACAAACAAACAGGTGCTAACAAACAAACAGGTGCTAACAAACAAACAGGTGCTAACAAACAAACACACACAACAAACAAACAAACAGGCGCTAACAAACAAACACGAGCTAACAACACGAGCTAACAACACAAGCTAACAACACGAGCTAACAACACGAGCTAACAAACACGAGCTAACAACACGAGCTAACAAACACGAGCTACTAAACAAACAGGAGCTAACAAACAGGAGCTAACAAACCAGAACTAATAGGAGCTAACTAACAAACAGGTGCTAACAAACAAACAGGTGCTAACAAACAAACAGGCGCTAACAAACAAACAGGAGCTAACTAACAAACAGGTGCTAACAAACAAACAAACAGGAGCTAACAAACAAACAAACAGGAGCTAACAAACACGAGCTAACAAACAGGAGCTAACAAACAAACAAACAGGAGCTAACAAACAAACAAACAGGAGCTAACAAACAAACAAACAGGAGCTAAAAAACAAACAGGAGCTAACAAACAAACAGGAGCTAACAAACACACAAACAGGAGCTAACAAACAAACAAACAGGAGCTAACAAACAAACAAACAGGAGCTAACAAACAAACAAACAGGAGCTAACAAACAAACAAACAGGAGCTAACAAACAGGAGCTAACAAACAAACAGGAGCTAACAAACAAACAAACAGGAGCTAACAAACAGGAGCTAACAAACAAACAGGAGCTAACAAACAGGAGCTAACAAACAAACAGGAGCTAACAAACAAACAAACAGGAGCTAACAAACAAACAGGAGCTAACAAACAAACAAACAGGAGCTAACAAACAAACAAACAGGAGCTAACAAACAAACAAACAGGCGCTAACAAACAAACAAACAGGAGCTAACAAACAGGAGCTAACAAACAAACAGGAGCTAACAAACAGGAGCTAACAAACAAACAGGAGCTAACAAACAAACAAACAGGAGCTAACAAACAAACAAACAGGAGCTAACAAACAGGAGCTAACAAACAAACAGGAGCTAACAAACAAACAGGAGCTAACAAACAAACAGGAGCTAACAAACAAACAAACAGGAGCTAACAAACAGGAGCTAACAAACAAACAGGAGCTAACAAACAGGAGCTAACAAACAAACAGGAGCTAAGAAACAAACAAACAGGAGCTAACAAACAAACAGGAGCTAACAAACAAACAAACAGGAGCTAACAAACAAACAAACAGGAGCTAACAAACAAACAAACAGGAGCTAACAAACAGGAGCTAACAAACAGGAGCTAACAAACAGGAGCTAACAAACAGGAGCTAACAAACAAACAGGAGCTAACAAACAAACAAACAAACCCTTGTCTTTCAGAGGTCGTGGCCGGTTTGTGCTCAAACTGGATTCTATGAACGAGTCAACTGCACCAAATCTAACAAAGATGAGCTCAAGAGGTAACCATGGCAACGGAACCAGAACCGGGTTCAGACCTGGTTTAGTCCTGGTTCTGACCCGGTTCTGACCCGGTTCTGACCCGGTTCTGACCCGTTCCTCCCTCAGTTGCAGGTCGTCTCAGTTGGAGGAGCAGAGGTTCTGGCACTTCGAGGCGGCCATGTTGTCTTTGACGGCGCTGTTTGGTGTCGTCGTGGTGACTCGGCAGAGGGCGCTCGACCGACTCGCCTCCGAGAAGGTCCGGCGCCAAATCGAGTCCATCTGAGCCGGGACCGGGACCAGGACTGGACCGGGTCTAGAACAGCGTCCAAAAGAGAAGGAGCAAGGACTGAAGAGAGTCCAAGACCCAGGACCAGGACCAGGAGCTTCTGGAACTTTATTTAAATCAGAGTTTGACTTTGATTTTGGGACTTTTATGATGACATCACGGCTGTGCTGTGATTGGCTGCTCAGAGGAACACTCTGCTGTGATTGGTTGAATGGACTGATTCTTTGTGTAGAGTTTCTGGTTTTGTAAAACGGAATAAACTGAAAGTGAAATTGGTTTGTAGGACTTCAAACGAGTGTTTTTCAGGTTCATGCCACAGACGCCCCGGGGCAGAGAGAGGCCGCCACAGACGCCCCGGGGCAGAGAGAGGCCGCCACAGACGCCCCGGGGCAGAGAGAGGCCGCCACAGACGCCCCGGGGCAGAGAGAGGCCGCCACAGACGCCCCGGGGCAGAGAGGCCGCCACAGACGCCCCGGGGCAGAGAGGCCGCCACAGACGCCCCGGGGCAGAGAGAGGCCGCCACAGACGCCCCGGGGCAGAGAGAGGCCGCCACAGACGCCCCGGGGCAGAGAGAGGCCGCCACAGACGCCCCGGGGCAGAGAGGCCGCCACAGATGCCCCGGGACAGAGAGAGGCCGCCACAGACGCCCCGGGGCAGAGAGAGGCCGCCACAGACGCCCCGGGGCAGAGAGAGGCAGAGAGAGGCTGCCACAGACGCCCCGGGGCAGAGAGGCTGCCAGAGCTGGACGTGGTGCATTATGGGTAATCTTGCCCGGGGCACACGCCCTTTTACTTCCAGTGGATTAATAACAAACTCAGACGTTTGAGGATCATTTATTACAGAAACATCAGTGAAAGAATAAAAACATCAACGACACAAAAATATGATCCAGAGTCCAGGTCAGGACCGGTTTAGATCCAGGCTGAACCGGGTCAGGACCGGTTTAGATCCAGGTTGAACCGGGTCAGGACCGGTTTAGATCCAGGTTGAACCGGGTCAGGACCGGTTTAGATCCAGGCTGAACCGGGTCACAAAGTCCTGGAGGCTGTAGACTCGGCCCAGATCCAGGTCTTGTTTCATTTGGATGAAAAGGTCCAGGTTTGTGTCGGTCTCTGAAAAAGAAAATAGAAAACAATTACTACAAATACTACTACTACTGCTACTACTACTACTACTACTACTACTACTGCTACTGCTACTACTACTGCTACTACTGCTACTACTGCTACTGCTGCTACTACTACTGCTACTGCTACTGCTGCTACTGCTACTACTACTACTACTACTACTACTGCTACTACTACTGCTGCTGCTGCTGCTGCTACTGCTGCTGCTGCTGCTGCTGCTACTGCTACTGCTACTGCTACTGCTGCTACTACTGCTGCTGCTACTGCTGCTACTGCTGCTACTGCTACTACTGCTACTACTGCTACTACTGCTGCTACTGCTGCTGCTGCTGCTACTACTGCTACTACTACTACTACTACTACTACTACTACTGCTACTACTACTACTCCTCAAAGTCGCCTCAGAGTTCAGGACGAAGCATAAACAGAAGCAGCTGTTGACCCGGTGAGTTCTGGTTCTGTTGACCCGGTGAGTTCTGGTTCTGTTGACCCGGTGAGTTCTGGTTCTGTTGACCCGGTGAGTTCTGGTTCTGTTGACCCGGTGAGTTCTGGTTCTGTTGACCCGGTGGGTTCTGGTTCTGTTGACCCGGTGGGTTCTGGTTCTGTTGACCCGGTGGGTTCTGGTTCTGTTGACCCGGTGGGTTCTGGTTCTGTTGACCCGGTGGGTTCTGGTTCTGTTCAAGTCTTTGTGGATGAACCTGATCCTCCTGAACCTTTGTCCGAGCTCAAAGCAAGAACTTCAGATGTATACAAAGTACAAGAAGTACCAGTAGTAGTACTCGCAGTAGTACTCGTGGTAGTAGTAGTACTCGTAGTAGTAGTAGTAGTAGTACTTGTAGTACTCGTAGTACTCGTAGTACTCGTAGTACTTGTACCTGGGGTCTGGATGGGCTCGTACTCTGGAGGCGCCGAGCTCCAGGTTCCGTCCGGTCTCTTCATGTGAGATCGATCTGAGGAGAACCTCTGCAGGAACAAGTCGGCAGGAACGGACCGGATCATTCTGGACCGGGACCAGGACCGGGACAGAGAGCAAGAGTTAGAACCAGGACCAGAACCTTCACAAACCCACGAGTCCCACCTGTGGTACTGAGGGTTCAGGTCCCGGTCCGACCTCAGGGCCCGGGCCGCGTACTCCTGAAGAGAGCAGGGGAAGTCCAGAACCGAGTCCAGATCAAAGACCAGAGGCTCCAGACCTGGTCCAGACCAGAGCAGGATCACGTGGTAGTCCTGGAACACAAACCGGGTCAGAACCAGGTCTAAACGGGGTCAGAACCAGGTCTAAACGGGGTCAGAACCAGGTCTGAACCAGGTCAGAACCAGGTCTAAACGGGGTCAGAACCAGGTCTAAACGGGGTCTGAACCAGGTCAGAACCAGGTCTGAACCGGGTCAGAACCAGGTCTAAACCGGGTCAGAACCAGGTCTAAACGGGGTCAGAACCAGACCAAAGTGAGTGACGTGTGAAGTGAAGTCTCACCCAGATCACAGGAAAACCTCCTCGACCTGATTTCTGCTTCCACAGCGGAACCTGAACCAGAACCAGACCAGGGTTAGACCAGCCGGGTCTGTGCAGCAGTATTTGCAGTAGTATTTGCAGTATTTATAACAGTATTTGCAGTAGTATTTATAGTAGTATTTGCAGTAGTATTTATAGTAGTATTTGCAGTAGTATTTGCAGTATTTGCAGTAGTATTTGCAGTAGTATTTGCAGTAGTATTTGCAGTAGTATTTGCAGTATTTGCAGTAGTATTTGCAGTATTTGCAGTAGTATTTGCAGTAGTATTTGCAGTAGTATTTGCAGTATTTGCAGTAGTATTTGCAGTATTTGCAGTAGTATTTGCAGTATTTGCAGTAGTATTTGCAGTAGTATTTATAGCAGTATTTGCAGTATTTGCAGTATTTGCAGTAGTATTTATAGCAGTATTTGCAGTAGTATTTGCAGTAGTATTTGCAGTAGTATTTGCAGTATTTGCAGTAGTATTTGCAGTAGTATTTGCAGTACTTCCTGACCGTGCGCTGGTGGTTGGAGATGAACAGGACCCTGAAGTCCTGGAGTTGGACCTCGGCCTCTGAACGGAACCAGGAACACAAGTGCCACACGTTCTCCTCACTGTGGACACAGGACCGGGTCAGAACCAGGACAGGGTCAGAACCAGGACAGGACCGGGTCAGAACCAGGACAGGACAGGACCAGAACCAGGACAGGACCAGGACAGGACCGGACCAGGACAGGACCGGGTCAGAGCCACAAACCAGAGAGTAGTACTGCAGTGGTACTCACCAGTACTGTGTAGTACTGTGTAGTACTATGTAGTACTGTGTAGTACTGTGTAGTACTGTGTAGTACTGTGCAGTACTGTGCAGTACTGTGCAGTACCGTGTAGTACTGTGTAGTACTGTGCAGTACCGTGTAGTACTGTGTAGTACTGTGCAGTACTGTGTAGTACTGTGTAGTACTGTGTAGTACTGTGTAGTACTGTGTAGTACTCACCAGTACCATGTAGTACTGTGCAGTACTGTGTAGTACTGTGTAGTACTGTGTAGTACTGTGTAGTACTGTGTAGTACTCACCAGTACTGTGCAGTAGTACTGTGTAGTACTGTGTAGTACTGTGTAGTACTGTGTAGTACTGTGTAGTACTCACCAGTAGCAGCTCGTGTAAACACAGTCCTCGCGCCGCGGAGTCTTCATCCCTGTGACCTCTGACCTTTGACCTCTGCTCAGTTAAAGGGCCTGTGTTTAAATTAAAGGTGTTTATCATAAAAAGCTGCGGAGCCGCGCGCTCAGGGCACGCGCTCAGGGCACGCGCACGGCTCTTCTTCTCCTGCGTCAATACGAAGCTCCGCCCCCTACAGGAGGCACGTGGTACTGCGGCAGGTCACGTGACGCGCCTCACCTCTGACCTCTGCAGCGGAAGCACGTGCAGCGCGATCATGGCAGCGACCACGAGCAGCACGCGCGCTCCCGGAGCGGGACCAGAACCGGGACCAGAACCGGGACCGGGACCGGGACCCAGGAAGAGACGCCCGGAGCCCGAGTCCAGGCCGCAGGAGGTGAGTCCTGAGCGGACACGGAGGCCCGGAGCCTCTGGAGGTAGCATTAGCATTAGCATCAGGCTAACTCTGAACACAAACGGACTCTAAACTGTCGCACTGAGACTAAACCGGGTCAGAACCGGCCGGAACCGGGTATCCGGTTGAAGGAGGAAGTTCTGAACCAATTTAGGACCAAACAAGTCGAAACTAAAGCGGGACAATCTGCGTTCTTCTGGTCCCGGTCCCGGTTCTGGTCCCGGTTCTGGTCCGTGACGGTCCAAACTACGTCACATGAAGAACAGTTAGATCCCACTGTTTACTTTTATACAAATACAGCAGCCGGAGGGACAGTTTGAGCAGTTTGTGCAGATTGTCTTTGGAGTTTACGTTTGTTTACGTTAGGACCAGAACCAAGATGGCCGCGGGCGTCCAGGTCACGTGTCTGACACGGACAGATTGTTTCTACGGAAGTGTTTATTGTTCTTTGCCTTTTTAATAAGCTCCAAATTGTGTCTTAAGTTGTTGGTGTTTCTGCGTCTAAAGTGTCCCACAGCCGTCGGCGCTGACTCCACGAGCTCTGGGGATTACAATGCTGCTGCTGCAGCATGGAACATGTCAATAACACACTTTATCTCCGCTAAAATAAACAAATACAGAGTAAAATCACACCAGACAACGAGCGGGTCCCACAGACGAGCGGGTGATGGAGGAGGTGATGGAGGAGGTGATGGAGGAGGTGACGATGGACTTGAGGAGGGGCAGGACCGGGCCTGACGTCTTAAAGTCCAGGGACTCGGGGCGTCTGGAGGACGGGGACGAAGATGGACGACTTGACGCGGGACATGACTCCAGCAGGAGTCACAAAGATAAAGTTAAATAGTTCAAGTGGCACCGGGCGGGGGGGCACGGGGGGGCGGCTCCCGGGGCGCGGGGGGCGGCGCCTCCCGGGGCGCCTCCTGGTCATTGTGGACAGTGGTCAGCAGAGGGCAGTGCCTTGGGTTAAAGTTAAGGTCATTTATAACTGAAGAACAGTGAAGGCCCAAGTCCTGTGCCCTGCAGGATCCACAGAGTGACCTCTGACCTCTGACCTCTGACCTCTGACCCGGAGCTTCATGATCATTTTGGTTCAAGTGTTTGTGATTTTAATACTTCTCCTTGTCTTCCCTGTGCAGGAGCGGCTGGGGGCGGGGCCTGACCTGCTGGGGGCGGGGCCTGCAGACGGACAGGACTCGGAGGACAGTGAAGACGAGAGCGAGTACTCAGGACTGGAGGACTCTGGGTCGGACTCAGACGAGACCGGGTCTGATCTGGAGTCTGGAGACGAGGACGGGTCTGAGGACGGGCCTGAGGACGGGCCTGAGGACGGGCCTGAGGACGGGCCTGAGGACGGGCCTGAGGACGGGCCTGAGGACGGGCCTGAGGACGGGCCTGAGGACGGGCCTGAGGACGGGGACGCACAGGTCGGACACTCGGTTCAGAATCGGGGAACAGTTTCTGAAGAACTGTTTGAGGGAGATGTTTGTCCTGGTTCTGGTTGTGTTCAGGTCCAAACTGTGGAGAAGCTGAATCTGCAGAAGAACGATGAGTATCAGCAGGACTCCTCCGACGAAGAGGTGAGTCCGGTCCTGGTCCTGGTCCTGGTCCTGGTCCTGGTCCTGGTCCTGGTCCTGGTCCTGGTCCTGGCCCTGGAGTTCAAGGGGGTCTGATCTTTTTTGTTTCTGAGCTGATAAATGGTTTTAATCCTTCTGGTGGTTCTGACCCGGCTGTGGTTCTGCTCTGGTTCTGACCTGGTTCTGCTCTGGTTCTGCTCTGGTTCTGACCTGGTTCTCCTCTGGTTCTCCTCTGGTTCTCCTCTGGTTCTGACCTGGTTCTGCTCTGGTTCTGCTCTGGTTCTGCTCTGGTTCTGACCTGGTTCTGCTCTGGTTCTGAAGGACATCCGGAACACGGTGGGGAACGTCCCGATGGAGTGGTACGCAGACTTTCCTCACGTCGGATACGACTTGGACGGAAAGAAGATCCTCAAACCGATCAGGACCAAAGACGAGCTCGACCAGTTTCTGGACAAGATGGAGGACCCGAGCTTCTGGTAAGACTTCTGTTTGTTCTCCTCGTTCTTCTGATCTCCTCTCCTTCTTTTCTCCTCCTGTCCTCCTCCTCTGGTTCTCCTCTGGTTCTCCTCTGGTTCTCGTCTCGTTCTCCTCTGGTTCTCGGCTCGTTCTCCTCTGGTTCTCCTCTCGTTCTCCTCTGGTTCTCCTCTTGTTCTCCTCTGGTTCTTGGCTCCTTCTCCTCTGGTTCTCCTCTGGTTCTCCTCTGGTTCTCCTCTGGTTCTCCTCTGGTTCTCCTCTGGTTCTCCTCTCGTTCTCCCCTGGTTCTCGGCTCGTTCTCCTCTGGTTCTCCTCTGGTTCTCCTCTGGTTCTCCTCTGGTTCTCCTCTGGTTCTCCTCTGGTTCTCCTCTGGTTCTCCTCTGGTTCTCCTCTGGTTCTCCTCTGGTTCTCCTCTGGTTCTCCTCTGGTTCTCGGCTCGTTCTCCTCTGGTTCTCCTCTGGTTCTCCTCTGGTTCTCGGCTCGTTCTCCTCTGGTTCTCCTCTGGTTCTCCTCTTGTTCTCCTCTGGTTCTCCTCTGGTTCTCGGCTCGTTCTCCTCTGGTTCTCCTCTGGTTCTCCTCTGGTTCTCCTCTCGTTCTCCTCTGGTTCTCCTCTGGTTCTCCTCTCGTTCTCCTCTCGTTCTCCTCTCGTTCTCCTCTCGTTCTCCTCTCGTTCTCCTCTGGTTCTCGGCTCCTTCTCCTCTGGTTCTCCTCTGGTTCTCCTCTGGTTCTCGGCTCGTTCTCCTCTGGTTCTCCTCTGGTTCTCCTCTGGTTCTCGTCTCGTTCTCCTCTGGTTCTCCTCTGGTTCTCCTCTGGTTCTCCTCTGGTTCTCCCTGGTTCTCGGCTCGTTCTCCTCTGGTTCTCCTCTGGTTCGCGTCACGTACTCCTCTGGTTCTCCTCTGGTTCTCCTCTCGTTCTCCTCTGGTTCTCCTCTGGTTCTCCTCTCGTTCTCCTCTGGTTCTCCTCTGGTTCTCCTCTGGTTCTCCTCTGGTTCTCCTCTGGTTCTCGTCTCCTTCTCCTCTGGTTCTCCTCTGGTTCTCCCCTGGTTCTCCTCTGGTTCTCCTCTCGTTCTCCTCTGGTTCTCCTCTCCTCTGGTTCTCGGCTCGTTCTCCTCTGGTTCTCCTCTGGTTCTCCTCTGGTTCTCCTCTGGTTCTCGGCTCGTTCTCCTCTGGTTCTCCTCTGGTTCTCCTCTGGTTCTCCTCTGGTTCTCCTCTGGTTCTTCTCTGGTTCTCGGCTCATTCTCCTCTGGTTCTCCTCTGGTTCTCCTCTCCTCTGGTTCTCCTCTGGTTCTCCTCTGGTTCTCCTCTGGTTCTCCTCTGGTTCTCCTCTCGTTCACCCCTGGATCTCGGCTCGTTCTCCTCTGGTTCTCCTCTGGTTCTCCTCTGGTTCTCCTCTGGTTCTCCTCTCCTCTGGTTCTCCTCTGGTTCTCCTCTGGTTCTCCTCTTGGTCTCCTCTGGTTCTCCTCTGGTTCTCCTCTGGTTCTCCTCTGGTTCTCCTCTGGTTCTCCTCTCGTTCTCCCCTGGTTCTCGGCTCGTTCTCCTCTGGTTCTCCTCTGGTTCTCCTCTGGTTCTCCTCTGGTTCTCCTCTCCTCTGGTTCTCCTCTGGTTCTCCTCTGGTTCTCCTCTTGGTCTCCTCTGGTTCTCCTCTGGTTCTCCTCTGGTTCTCGGCTCGTTCTCCTCTGGTTCTCCTCTGGTTCTCCTCTGGTTCTCGGCTCGTTCTCCTCTGGTTCTCCTCTGGTTCTCCTCTTGTTCTCCTCTGGTTCTCCTCTGGTTCTCGGCTCGTTCTCCTCTGGTTCTCCTCTGGTTCTCCTCTGGTTCTCCTCTCGTTCTCCTCTGGTTCTCCTCTCGTTCTCCTCTGGTTCTCGTCTGCTTCTCCTCTGGTTCTCCTCTGGTTCTCCTCTGGTTCTCCTCTGGTTCTCGGCTCGTTCTCCTCTGGTTCTCCTCTGGTTCTCCTCTGGTTCTCGGCTCGTTCTCCTCTGGTTCTCCTCTGGTTCTCCTCTTGTTCTCCTCTGGTTCTCGGCTCGTTCTCCTCTGGTTCTCCTCTGGTTCTCCTCTGGTTCTCCTCTCGGTCTCCTCTGGTTCTCCTCTCGTTCTCCTCTGGTTCTCGGCTCCTTCTCCTCTGGTTCTCCTCTGGTTCTCCTCTGGTTCTCCTCTGGTTCTCGGCTCGTTCTCCTCTGGTTCTCCTCTGGTTCTCGGCTCGTTCTCCTCTGGTTCTCCTCTGGTTCTCCTCTGGTTCTCCTCTGGTTCTCCTCTTGTTCTCCTCTCGTTCTCCTTTGGTTCTCCTCTCGTTCTCCTCTGGTTCTCCTCTGGTTCTCCTCTGGTTCTCGTCTCCTTCTCCTCTGGTTCTCCTCTGGTTCTCCCCTGGTTCTCGGCTCGTTCTCCTCTGGTTCTCCTCTGGTTCTCCTCTGGTTCTCCTCTGGTTCTCGGCTCGTTCTCCTCTGGTTCTCCTCTGGTTCTCCTCTGGTTCTCGGCTCATTCTCCTCTGGTTCTCCTCTGGTTCTCCTCTCCTCTGGTTCTCCTCTGGTTCTCCTCTGGTTCTCCTCTGGTTCTCGGCTCGTTCTCCTCTGGTTCTCCTCTGGTTCTCCTCTGGTTCTCCTCTCCTCTGGTTCTCCTCTGGTTCTCCTCTGGTTCTCCTCTGGTTCTCCTCTGGTTCTCCTCTGGTTCTCGGCTCGTTCTCCTCTGGTTCTCCTCTGGTTCTCCTCTGGTTCTCGGCTCGTTCTCCTCTGGTTCTCCTCTGGTTCTCCTCTGGTTCTCCTCTTGTTCTCCTCTGGTTCTCCTCTGGTTCTCCTCTGGTTCTCGGCTCGTTCTCCTCTGGTTCTCCTCTGGTTCTCCTCTCGTTCTCTCCTGGTTCTCGGCTCGTTCTCCTCTGGTTCTCCTCTGGTTCTCCTCTGGTTCTCCTCTGGTTCTCGGCTCGTTCTCCTCTGGTTCTCCTCTGGTTCTCCTCTGGTTCTCCTCTGGTTCTCCTCTGGTTCTTGGCTCCTTCTCCTCTGGTTCTCCTCTGGTTCTCCTCTGGTTCTCGTCTCGTTCTCCTCTGGTTCTCCTCTGGTTCTCGGCTCGTTCTCCTCTGGTTCTCCTCTGGTTCTCCTCTGGTTCTCCTCTGGTTCTCCTCTCCTCTGGTTCTCCTCTGGTTCTCGTCTCGTTCTCCTCTGGTTCTCCTCTGGTTCTCCTCTGGTTCTCCTCTCGGTCTCCTCTGGTTCTCGGCTCTTTCTCCTCTGGTTCTCCTCTGGTTCTCCTCTGGTTCTCCTCTGGTTCTCCTCTCGTTCTCCTCTCGTTCTCCTCTGGTTCTCCTCTGGTTCTTGGCTCCTTCTCCTCTGGTTCTCCTCTGGTTCTCCTCTGGTTCTCCTCTGGTTCTCGGCTCGTTCTCCTCTGGTTCTCCTCTGGTTCTTGGCTCCTTCTCCTCTGGTTCTCCTCTGGTTCTCCTCTGGTTCTCCTCTGGTTCTCCTCTGGTTCTCCTCTGGTTCTCCTCTGGTTCTTGGCTCCTTCTCCTCTGGTTCTCCTCTCGGTCTCCTCTGGTTCTCCTCTGGTTCTCCTCTCCTCTGGTTCTCCTCTGGTTCTCCTCTGGTTCTCCTCTGGTTCTCCTCTGGTTCTCCTCTGGTTCTCCTCTCGGTCTCCTCTGGTTCTCCTCTGGTTCTCCTCTGGTTCTCCTCTGGTTCTCCTCTGGTTCTCCTCTCGTTCTCCTCTGGTTCTCGGCTCGTTCTCCTCTCGTTCTCGGCTCGTTCTCCTCTGGTTCTCCTCTGGTTCTCCTCTGGTTCTCGGCTGGTTCTCCTCTGGTTCTCCTCTGGTTCTCCTCTGGTTCTCCTCTCGGTCTCCTCTGGTTCTCCTCTGGTTCTCCTCTGCTTCTCCTCTGGTTCTCCTGTCGTTCTCCTCTCGTTCTCCTCTGGTTCTTGGCTCCTTCTCCTCTGGTTCTCGGCTCGTTCTCCTCTGGTTCTCCTCTGGTTCTTGGCTCGTTCTCCTCTGGTTCTCCTCTGGTTCTCCTCTGGTTCTCCTCTGGTTCTCCTCTGGTTCTCCTCTTGTTCTCCTCTCGTTCTCCTTTGGTTCTCCTCTCGTTCTCCTCTGGTTCTCCTCTGGTTCTCCTCTGGTTCTCGTCTCCTTCTCCTCTGGTTCTCCTCTGGTTCTCCTCTGGTTCTCCTCTGGTTCTCGGCTCGTTCTCCTCTCGTTCTCCTCTCGTTCTCCTCTGGTTCTTGGCTCCTTCTCCTCTCGTTCTCCTCTCGTTCTCCTCTGGTTCTTGGCTCCTTCTCCTCTCGTTCTCCTCTCGTTCTCCTCTGGTTCTTGGCTCCTTCTCCTCTCGTTCTCCTCTCGTTCTCCTCTGGTTCTTGGCTCCTTCTCCTCTGGTTCTCCTCTGGTTCTCGTCTCCTTCTCCTCTGGTTCTCCTCTGGTTCTCCTCTGGTTCTCGGCTCGTTCTCCTCTGGTTCTCCTCTCTCCTCTGGTTCTCCTCTGGTCTCTCCTCTGGTTCTCCTCTGGTTCTCTTCTGGTTCTCGGCCTCGCTCTCCTCTGGTTCTCTCCTCTGGTTCTCCTCTGGTTCTCCTCTGGTTCTCGCTCATTCTCCTCTGGTTCTCCTCTGGTTCTCCTCTGGTTCTCTCTGGTTCTCCTCTGGTTCTCCTCGTTCTCCTCTGGCTCTCCTCTGGTTCTCCTTCTCCCTCTGGTTCTCCTCTGGTTCTCCTCTTCTCCTCTGGTTCTCCTCTGGTCTCCTCTGGTTCTCTGGCTCCTTCTCCTCTGGTCTCCCTCTCGCTCTCCTCTGGTTCTGGTTCTCCTCTGGTTCTCCTCCTCTGGTTCTCTGGCTCCTTTCTCCTCTGGTTCTCCTCTGGTTCTCGTCTCCTTCTCCTCTGGTTCTCCTCTGGTTCTCTCCCCCCTTGGTTTCTGCTCTCTCTGGTTCTCCTCTGGTTCTCCTCTGGTTCTCCTCTGGTTCTCTCTGGTTCTCCTCTGGTTCTCCTCTGGTTCTCCTCTGGTTCTCCTCTCTCTGGTTCTCCTCTGGTTCTCCTCTCATCTGGTTCTCCTCATCTGGTTCTCCTCTGGTTCTCCTCCTCTGGTTCTCCTCTGCCTGCGTTCTCCTCTGGTTCTCCTCTGGTTCTCCTCTGGTTTTCCTCTGGTTCTCCTCTCCTCTGGTTCTCCTCTGGTTCTCCTCTGGTTCTCCTCTGGTTCTCCTCTGGTTCTCCTCTGGTTCTCGGCTCGTTCTCCTCTGGTTCTCGGCTCGTTCTCCTCTGGTTCTCCTCTGGTTCTCCTCTGGTTCTCCTCTGGTTCTCCTCTGGTTCTCCTCTGGTTCTCCTCTGGTTCTCCTCTCGTTCTCCTCTCGTTCTCCTCTGGTTCTCCTCTGGTTCTTGGCTCCTTCTCCTCTGGTTCTCCTCTGGTTCTCCTCTGGTTCTCGTCTCGTTCTCCTCTGGTTCTCCTCTGGTTGTCGGCTCGTGCTCGTCTGGTTCTCCTCTGGTTCTCCTCTGGTTCTCCTCTGGTTCTCCTCTCCTCTGGTTCTCCTCTGGTTCTCGTCTCGTTCTCCTCTGGTTCTCCTCTCGGTCTCCTCTGGTTCTCCTCTGGTTCTCCTCTCCTCTGGTTCTCCTCTGGTTCTCCTCTGGTTCTCCTCTCCTCTGGTTCTCCTCTGGTTCTCCTCTGGTTCTCCTCTCGTTCTCCTCTGGTTCTCCTCTGGTTCTCGTCTCCTTCTCCTCTGGTTCTCCTCTGGTTCTCCTCTGGTTCTCCTCTGGTTCTCCTCTGGTTCTCCTCTCCTCTGGTTCTCCTCTGGTTCTTGGCTCCTTCTCCTCTGGTTCTCCTCTGGTTCTCCTCTGGTTCTCCTCTGGTTCTCGACCTGGTTCTCCTCTCTGGTTCTCCTCTGGTTCTCGGCTCCTTCTCCTCTGGTTCTCCTCTGGTTCTCCTCTCGGTCTCCCTCTGGTTCTCCCTCTGGTTCTCCTCTCCTCTGGTTCTCCTCTGGTTCTCCTCTGGTTCTCCTCTGGTTCTCCTCTGGTTCTCCTCTGGTTCTCCTCTGGTTCTCCTCTGGTTCTCGGCTCGTTCTCCTCTGGTTCTCCTCTGGTTCTCCTCTGGTTCTCCTCTGGTTCTCCTCTTGTTCTCCTCTCGTTCTCCTTTGGTTCTCCTCTCGTTCTCCTCTGGTTCTCCTCTGGTTCTCCTCTGGTTCTCGTCTCCTTCTCCTCTGGTTCTCCTCTGGTTCTCCTCTGGTTCTCCTCTGGTTCTCGGCTCGTTCTCCTCTCGCTCTCCTCTCGCTCTCCTCTGGTTCTTGGCTCCTTCTCCTCTCGTTCTCCTCTCGTTCTCCTCTGGTTCTTGGCTCCTTCTCCTCTCGCTCTCCTCTCGCTCTCCTCTGGTTCTTGGCTCCTTCTCCTCTGGTTCTCCTCTGGTTCTCCTCTGGTTCTCCTCTGGTTCTCCTCTGGTTCTCGGCTCGTTCTCCTCTCGCTCTCCTCTCGCTCTCCTCTGGTTCTTGGCTCCTTCTCCTCTGGTTCTCCTCTGGTTCTCCTCTGGTTCTCCTCTGGTTCTCCTCTGGTTCTCGGCTCGTTCTCCTCTGGTTCTCCTCTGGTTCTCCTCTGGTTCTCCTCTTGTTCTCCTCTCGTTCTCCTCTGGTTCTCCTCTGGTTCTCCTCTGGTCCTCCTCTGGTTCTCCTCTCCTCTGGTTCTCCTCTGGTTCTCCTCTGGTTCTCCTCTGGTTCTCCTCTGGTTCTCGGCTCGGTCTCCTCTGGTTCTCCTCTGGTTCTCCTCTGGTTCTCCTCTTCTTTGAGGAGCGCTGATGTCTGTCTTCTTCAGGAAAACGGTGCAGGACCCTCAGACCGGTCGTGACGTGGTCCTGAGTGACCAGCAGGTGGCGCTGGTGAAGCGGCTGCAGAAAGGACAGTTTGGAGACGTGAACTTCAATGAACACGAGGTGTGTCTCAGACTCCTCCTCCTCATCAGGGATTATTTATGTCGAACTGTCAGGCGTGTGGGCCTCGTTTACAGTCCGGTTGCTATGGTAACAGTCGGCCCTCGTTTACAGTCCGGTTGCTATGGTAACAGTCGGCCCTTGTTTACAGTCCGGTTGCTACGGTAACAGTCGGCCCTTGTTTACAGTCCGGTTGCTATGGTAACAGTCGGCCCTTGTTTACAGTCCGGTTGCTATGGTAACAGTCGGCCCTTGTTTACAGTCCGGTTGCTATGGTAACAGTCGGCCCTTGTTTACAGTCCGGTTGCTATGGTAACAGTCGGCCCTTGTTTACAGTCCGGTTGCTATGGTAACTGTCGGCCCTTGTTTACAGTCCGGTTGCTATGGTAACAGTCGGCCCTTGTTTACAGTCCGGTTGCTATGGTAACAGTCGGCCCTTGTTTACAGTCCGGTTGCTATGGTAACAGTCGGCCCTTGTT